>CAIGRP010014875.1:0-40732 GCA_903798385.1 Fraxinus cuspidata
AGTCTGGATAAGATAAGGTATAATTAAAGAATTATATAGCAAACAAGTGCTCCTATTAAGCAATCAATCAATTGCCTGAGAGTATACAAGAAAAATGTATTATCGACAACGTGCTTTATAATCTTTCATAACATGCATTGTCTGCTGTCATATTCATTCACCTGCTCTATTGTAATTTCGAAGGCTGCAACGTAGGAGTGAACGTTGTGCGTAAGATCTATGGCAACTTTCTTTGCTTGTTGAAAAGGGCAATTTTTTTTGTCACTATTTAGGTTTGATTTGATATTGTCGTTGAATTTAAGAAAATCGATTTTAGCCGTGTTGAAAAAAATGAATTATAGAAAGAATTAATTGTCGGCAAACTTTTCTTTTAAAAATATTAGACATATCAAAATTAACATTTGAACGTTTGATAATCAAAATTGCATTATTGTCGTGCATGTATAGAAATTAATTATATTCATCTCTCTCTATGTATTATATCATTGGCCATATTGTAAAATTTATTCTTAATTTTATAACATGCAATATTATTAAGCACCAATCTAAGATAATATATTCCATCATGGTAATTTAAAAGGAAAAAAATAATATTTATTAAGACTTTCTCTCTATTCTTATTCCATCATAGTTATTTAAAATAAAGTATAGCACACAATGTAGTAACAAAATTTAAATAGTCGTAAAATACGTGTCATCATTTGAAGTATAGTGTCTTTCTCTCTACTCTTATTTTATTACTAAAAAATTTTGCCAGTACAAGTTCCTTTTTATCCTTTTTCCTCTTATCATTTGCCAGCAATTATTGCTTATAGAGTCATTTTCTACTACACAAAAATCTAGTTTTCTCGCTTTAGAAATCTGAACAAATTGAAGAATCCAATCGATCCAACTTATAGATGGACCCGAACCCGCTTATAGTCTTGGTGAAATCTATAAAAGTTACGTCGAAGTGAATATTATTTTAGACATAGCAAGTATAACTAAAGTAATAATATAATTACAATAGTGAATTATGTTAAAGTTTTCATTTTGAGCCCCTGTTTGGCTCCATTATTTCAATTTAAAATGAGAGGAATATATATATATATATATTTTATTTATTATTATTATTTTTTTAAGAATGTGTGGTTGAAAAAGAAAAAAAAGTTTTTAGTTTACGTGTAATATTATTTATTGAAAAATGCGAAAGGTTTAAAAAGAGAGAGAAAAATGTATTATAAATTAATGAAGGACAAACGGGGGCTAAGTATTAATGAATTTAACAAATTTTTTTTTTCCTCATAAACACTTAATATTTAGATTGCTTAATACCATTGTCTTTGTTTAAACGTTTTTCTTTTATAAACGAAAATGCTTTTCAAGTAATAGTGTTAGTAGCTTTGAATTACCTTCAAATTGGTCCAATGGAATTTAATATTTTATTTATTGTTATTTAATATGTTATTTGAACTTCAGGTGAATGTTTAAGAAAAGTAAAGAGAGATAGAGACAGAGAAAAAAAAAATATGATATAAAAATACATAGCATGATTTAAATGAATAATCTTAACATATGTGATAGATGACCTCCCTACCGAAGTTTTTATTTCATTTAAGTAATTATCTAGAGTTTTCGCAATTGGGCAGCAGACGTATTTTGGTTCCAAATTTTGCGGCGTAATCATTAACAAGAAAAAAAAATAAAAATAAAAATCCTACTTTATAATATCATGTTAGAAACGACATGAAAAAACATCTAAAATTTAATCTTGAAAAATCTTTAAAAAGAAATGGTTGTAAGACACGAATCATTCGATGCACTTGTTTCAATTAGGTCAACACATCCATGGTACCCTCATAATTTACCTATGAGTAATGCTATTCATAGTGTAAATAATCGATAGTTGTATGTAACAATTTGTTATTTAATATCTCATGCATTAAATAAGAAACTGTCACATGTATGTTACGTGGGACGACTATCAATAGTTTTTACTATGAGTAGTATTATTCTTTACCTCCTCACCCAACATGACATTAATAATGAAATCATTACAAAAAGATCCAAACAATGAAACATAATTACAAACCACTCAAACAAACGAGCAACAAACGAACCAATAACAATTCTTTAAGCGGATTAGACTTGATTTGACTGCGTGTATATGTGGGAGACCTTTATAATCCACAAGCTGCAAACTCCTCAACCATTGTGAATGAATTGTCCACGACACTAAGGCCTCTTTAGAATTTAGAAGCTGAACCACATAGCTCGAGTCACTCTCCAACCATAGACTGAACCATTTCTTGTCCCAAGCATACTGGACACCAAACATCACATCATATAACTCCACGATGTACAACCATTGACTGTCCAAGGGACCTACGAAGCATCCCATAATAAATCTTTTGCAGTTCCTGAATACCTTATTGGAGTTCTGAAAATATAACGATGCACATTTTTAGTCATATTGTTTAAAAGTTAAACGAAAATGTTCGAAATGATAGTTATCATCTCAACAAACGTTCTCAAGTATAAGTTTCATTGTCATTTACTACAAAAAATTTACGTAGCAACCCTTTGAAAAAAAATCCCCCTTGGCGAAGAGAGTATTTGAGGAATTCCAAGCATTGACTTTTTCCAAGTATCCTTTGTATTTAAAAATATAAATACAAAAAAAATAATTTCATTTCTCCACAAATATTGACAAACAAAGAGAATAGAAAATTTTCATATATTTTAGCCTCCACTTGTTATAGCTATATTCATTTTAATTTGTATTAGAATAAAAGAAAATTTAATTAAATAAACAAAAAAGATATAAAATTATATGAGGGCCTAAACCAAAACAAATTTGGAGTCATTAGATTTGATCTGACCTGACCTGCCTTCATGTCTAAGCCATGAATGGGTCTTGCAGCAATTTCAGTTTATTTTAAATTAATAGCTAGCAAGAAGCTTTTTAGAAATAATTATTCTAATTAATAATCTCTAGATGTGCATTTTCTCATAGTCTTGACGTTATTTGTATTCTCTCTGTAGTTCAACGAATATACAATATTGATTTAAATACGTCTTTTTTGAACCATTTTACTAAAAAAATTTATACTGTTCGAAATATAATAAGTTTGTAGTTTAAATCTATTATACACTATGCCTTCTCGAGTGTAAGAAAGCTTCATTCTATTCCTTAAGTACATACTTATACGTCTACAATTTTTATAAATAAATATATTATGTTGGATGACCTCTATAAAGATAATACATTTATTTCCATAAAAGCCTCCTTTTTCCAATTAAAGTAATATTTATGTATGTAGAGATATTTGTCCTTTTTTTTTTTTTTAGCTAGTTTCAGGGAGGAATCCAGCAATATAGTTCAGTTAGGGCGGAGACACCGTTGACAATCAAATCATAATAGTCAAAAATATAATTCGATACAATATATAAATGCACTAAAACGTAAAAAGTATATACATGGTATAATTGAGCACAAAATTTTCTCCATTAATTTTTTTCACTTATCTCAATTTCCTAAAAAACCTAAATTCCCAATTCACAATTCACAAATCAAAATTATAACTCATAAGTCATAACTCATTGTCTCACACAATAATATAACATAAATTCTCATTTCTCGTAATTCATAAATCACAAATTCACAAAAACTAAAAAAAAAAAAAAAAGAAAGAAAGAAAAAAAAGAAGAAACCAGAATTTACAAAAAGGCAGGCAGCAAGGACTTAGAAATCAAAATTAGAAATCAGAATCATNAAACCAGAATTTACAAAAAGGCAGGCAGCAAGGACTTAGAAATCAAAATTAGAAATCAGAATCATGGCAAGATTTGAGCTAATACCTTTTGAACTGTCCAGCTATTGCATTTACCAACTGTTGAACTGGAGCTTGCTTTGGCAGTTGGCACAACTCCTGAATCACCATCGTCCACCACCAACCACTGTCCATCGGTCTCTTCGATCGGCGGCGACGTTACAGACAGGCGCAGCAGCCAACATGTCCGCATTTCTCCGCATTGGGTTCGCCCCTCGTCTCCCTTATCTGTCGGTTCTCAATAGTTTGGAATTGGATTTGATTTTGTTGTTAATGGGTTGCACATTTCCAATTGCAAGCAAAAACCATGGATTGGGCCATTCATTGGGCCTTCTTTTTTAAAAAAGAGGCCCAAACAAATAATAAATAAGAAAAAGGAGAAAAAAGAAAATTTACGTCTCGTCTTCTTCATTTCTTCCTGGCGAACGGCGTCGGCGTTGGCGAGTCGGCGACTTGAAGCTCCCGACGGATCCAGCACGGGCGGCCGCGGGACTGGCCAGGTGCTGGGTCCGCCCCTGGCTAGTTTTTCAATTACTTTCGCTGATTGAAGATGAAATGGACGTTAGCTAGTTTTTCAATTCCTATCGCTGTTTGGAGATGAAATGGACGTGCAAATTGCCTTACTGAACATTTTCTTTGGTAAATTTGACAAATTGAACCGCGTCAACAAATAAAAGTCAAATCATCCCTCATCTACGTTTATATTCACATTAGGAACACACATTAGAGCACTTGACTATTGGAAGAAGGGTGGTTAAATGTTGGTATGTATTCAGAAGCTCAAGTCAATATAATATTTTGAAAGTAGTAAAATAAATGGACACTGCCCCTAGTTTGTTCTGAAAAACACCAGGTCCACTTTGCTGTCACCAGATAATTACCATTTTGAATGAAAAATTAAAAAGATATATCTACGTAATCTATTATAATACCCTCTACTTAATATTCATTATAATTTTATACAAAAATTCTCCGTGACTGTCAAATTCGGTGCACGAAGCATAACTTTATATTTTTAAGTTTGCTACAAGTGTACATCATACTTATAGTCCTCCAATGAACCAATAACAATTTTTCAAGCGGATTAGGCTTGATTTGACTGAACCTTTGATCTCTATTAAGATAACATATTTGATAATGAGGCTACAGTTTGTGTCCATTCATCAAATTAACTACCAAAATGCAAACTAGTTGGTCAACTCTATGTCAGATCGTACGATGAAATGAATTAAAAGTCTCCTAAGAACTTTTTTTTTTTAAATTCTTTATAGAGAAGCAATTGTTCACCTTTGGCAATTCATGTAGTAACAACAAAATTTGTTGACTAGGTTATTTCGATGCTCCAACAATATTATGTAAGATTTTCTCAAATTAAAACACTATTTTTTGAAGGCATTGAAATACAATTTTTATTGAACTATTCCATTTAAAAGTTTAAAATATTAAAGGCAAAAATAATTATTTACTTATTGTTATATCTTTAACATGTAGATTTTTTTATTTTTTCAAAAAACTTGACACAACATTTAGCCCCTCTTTGGTGGCCTTTATTTTAAAAAAAAAAAAGTTGTTTTAAATAGTTTTTTTTTTTTAAAGAATATGTGATTTAAAAATAGAAAAAAATGTTGGGTTTACATGTAGAATATTTTGTTGTGTGAATGTATGGTTGAAAATGAGTATGAAAAATAAATTAAAATAAAAAGGAATCAGACATGGCTTAATGATTTATTAATAATGATAAAACTTGAGAGTAGAACTCATGCTTGTTTTGTTATCAACCACCTCATATAAAATTTCAATATGTTAAAGAGGAAATAAATTATTTTCTTATATTATAACCTCAATGATCTTGTTGGCAAATTCATTTTTCCACTAAAGTAAAATTACATGCAATAAATTTGTAATTTGGTGACCCTATAAGCACTTGCAATAGGTACTATTTAGTTCCATACTTTTATTATTAGTAATGTTATCTACGACCAGTTTTAATATCAATTTAAGTAAATGACATGTTCAATCAAATGGGCTCTATATCCTTATATTTAGTTGAACTTATGATCTAATGACACGTGTTTCTAACTAGGTCAGTATAAACACAACTAGATTTTAAATTAATTGTGAATTTGACTCTTCAAATGTAGAGTAGCAAATATACTTTGCATGTGATATTTATAAACTTTTATTTATAATATCACAACCTTCTATTTCATCTCTTGGATTTATATAGAAAAATAGAGGCAAAATGACAAAAATAAAGAGAGAGAGAGAGAAAAAGGAAAAATAAAGAGCATTATTTGAGATGATATTAAGACATTCAAATATTCATCTCAAAGTTAAACTAAGAATTTAATTACTTTAGATTTAAATCTTGAACAATTTACATTGGAATCTTAATTTTTTACATAATTAACTATAATCCAAGCAACTGCGCCTGGTAAAATGAAGTCAAGAAAATGGGATCACAAATATTATTCATTTCTCATGTCTATATCTTCCACCACATGTTTCTCAGTATTTTTTCTGGGTTGTTCAGCGAAGATGGTTAGTGAGCGCTGCCACAGGCACCAGACAAAATCCCCTCTTCTTTTGCTCCATATACTCACTATTTCTTCCATCAGCAAAATTCATTTCGTCTCTCTCATCCGAACCTTGTATTGAGAAATTATTGGAGCCGCCTTCTGATCTTTTATAACTGACATTTCTTGGCTTCAAACTGCTAATCTATTCACAGTAATTATTTAGACATCCAATATAATATTCAACTGTGCTTTTTTAAATAACATATAGTGGAATTCATCTGATTTACCTTAGGGCTGTTGACTGGAGAACTAGCCGTATCCTCCAAATCATCACAAGAAAATATCTTACTATTTGTGTTCTTGAATTTCAATCTCCTTGGAAACTGAGAGCCATCGAACGGCGGACACCGGATAACTTGATCATTATTATTAGGGCCATTCCATGCAGCATCAGAAACCAAAGAAGGACTGCTAAAACTGTCCATGGAATATGAGTTTTGGCTGAATGCAAAATCCTCCAAATAAGCTGTCCAACCACTCTCTTCAGTTCCTCTTAAAGAAACTTGCTTGCTTACAGATGAATTCTCGGGGTCTTCCATACATATAAGGAGAAGAAAATTGGAAGAGAATAGATCAGAAGATGAGTTTCACAAAGTCTTGAAGAGGGATTATAAGAAGGGGAAGGGTTGGAATGTGGAGAAAAAGGATGCCCACAAAGTGGAACCTTTGTGTGGGGACAGAGGTAGTTAGAGAGAACATATCAAAGTCTTAATTAACATGGAATAAATCTGATACCAAAATGAAATGGAGAAATAAAATAAAAGAGATAAAAGGGAGAAAATCTGCAAAAATAGGATTTTCATTTGGAGTCTCTATGGATTAATGCATCTGAAAAAAAAAAAAAAAAGGACAAAAATGGTACAATCTAGTTCAATTAGGGGTGTAAACTAGAGAAATTAAGCCCTCTTTGACAATCATTATTTTGAGTGATTTAAAAAGAAGTTTTGAATGATGATTTTTTGGAGAATCTGTGATTAAAAAATATGAAAAAGTTTTGAGTTTACGTGCATAATATTTTTTGTGTGAATATATGGTTGAAAATGAGTATACAGAAAAAAAGAGTTTTGAAATAATGAGGGGCTAAATAGATAATACAATATTTAACTTATTCTTGACGATTGATCATTTGACATATCTATTCACAAGCAACATTTCAAGCAAGAAGTTGTTTTCTAGCATTTTAAAGGAAGATTAGCATTATTGTCAATCAATAACATTATAATTAAAACTTTGTTAATTGGATTATTTAATTTAAGATTGTTTAGGTAGGAACCACACCACTTACTTGTTAACTGAATTCCTACCCTCAAATAATTAAATATATTGGTTAATTACACATGAGGTTACTTATTTTTCACCTAATTGCAATCAAGTCACCAAAATTCAATTTGAAGCAATCAAACAGCCGAATTTTAATTTAAAAGCAAAAAGATCACTCTATTTGGATTTTGTTAATTTGTCTATCGAATTTGTTGACAAATCCGTCAAAATTAACATGCCAATCGTAGTCAGCAGATTTATAAGATTGAAGGTCATTAAACTTTCACCTTAGTTGCAACCAAGTTGTATTCGTTTGAACAAGAAAACTATCATGCTACTACATAGGGTTAATTCTCTAAATGGTCATTGAACTTTTCACAAAGTTCTCAAGGTGTTATTGAACTTAAAAATTGTCTCCCGTTAGTCACTTAAATTTGAAAATTGGTATCTCACCCATTACTGTGTAAACGAAGCTTGCAATATTGGAAGAATTTGATGACGTTGAGCATGAGTCTACATGTATGTGCTTGCAGTCGTCGGAGTGCTCGCAACCGCTTCCACCTCCACCAAAAAAGGTCACGAGTGATTAACGGTGTGTTACCGTACGCATGAAGGAGCATACGTGAAGTATTATTCTATTGGCCACGTGTCATGACCATTTATCGAGGTCAACACATTCAAGAGAGAGTTTTAAAAGCAAGCTTAAAAAGAGGTGCTAGAAATGGATTTAACAACATGATTTTAGCATTTGGGATCACCTTTTTCAAATTTTTTTTTTTTTTTGGTCTATGATCTTCTTATGTCGGGTTTGGTTCTTGGTAATTAGGTTTGAAAGTATTTATAGCAAACTTTGCAATGCATATTTTGAACTAAAAAAACTGTCAAACCATAGGTTAAAACTAACAAGCTAGAGTTAACACTACTAGAATTGGATTTAATTTAATTTTATTTTCAGTTTTAGATGTCACTTTAATTAAAATTTTATTTGACGTTAATTTGATTCATTTTGCTTTTCAAACCTCCCAATTTCTTAAATATCATCCGCCACAATGCAAATTGTCAAAATACAAACCGCGATGCATTTTCTTACATCCTGTGCCACAAGCCTTAATTTAAATTTTGTTGTGACGAGGATGTTGATGAGGAAAGAATGACGAGGAGAAATGGTAACTTGAATATTAAAGAGTGTTTTGACTTAGATCAACCGCGCTTAGGGTTTGAAGATTTTTGCGAGGAATATGAAATTACATTGGAATATTTATTGGGTCCAATTTTTATGGGAAGAATTTAGTAGATATTCTTGGAAGAAGATAGAATAATGATTGGAAAGTTGGTTGCTTAATACAGGAAAAATACAAAGTGATGGTATTTCCGATTTTTTCAACAATGGCAACATTTATAAATTTGTAAATATGAGAAGTGAAGCGGTTATGATTTTTGCTATTCAAAAATAATAATGTTGGATATTGATATACAATAAATTCGGGAAATAATTTTAAAGCGATGTCATAAATTTATATTGACACCTTAGTGATGGTTTGACTCTGAAACAATTTGGGGTCACTAGACGCAACTTAATTAAGTTAATATTGGTTGTGGTTCAATACTTTGTGAATGACCCAAGTTAATGTTGGATTTAGTGGTTGGAGGTGATATTGAATTGTTAGCTCATTTGCTTTGTTATTATGTTGGCGCATTTAAGTGGATGTCTTGGTCTAACTTACCATATAACATAAAGTGAAAATTGGGACGGTGGGTGACCCTCAAAATTGGGATTCAACCTTTAATGTGAAAATTGCACAGGATACCCTAATTAAGATATTAGTTTCAATATTACATTTTCACATTTTATATACCAAAAATATTGACATTTTATAAGTAAAAATGAAAAGAGAAGTCCATGTATGCTTCCTATGATTTACGCTCAAACAAGAAGACCACCACATATTTCCGAAGACTTTCCTATATCAAAATCACTTATTTCAAGCCTTCACTTCTTTCGTTTTCCATTGTTAACCTGGTAGAAATCCTAATCCTTAAATCCAAGATAAAAAACATGGAGTCTCTTAACTTCTTCCATTTCCCATTGTCATCCCGCTAGAAATCCTAATCCCTAAAGCCAATAAAAAAAATATGGAGTTTCAGCTTACGGTAGAATTGAACAATGAAAAAAAATATGGAGTTTAACTTTCCCTTCGACCGTTAAATCCCATAATCGATGATAACTGGTTTTCCCAATTCTTTTAATATAGGGGATTTCGTGTTTTTATCAATGTATAACTAACCAACAATTTACGGCACTTGTCACTTGTTCACGCTAATAATGAATACAACATTTCCTATACGACAACACAGCCAAATAAGGAACAAAAAATAATTACATCGGATGCGATGGAATTGCGACTAAAATACGATGCATGTTCTTATAAAATTGATAGAATATAATCGATAATGTTGACAACCAAGTAACCTAGTGGCTTGTTCTCCTCTTTGCGTATCCTGGAACACACAAATTTGTGAATTGCTTCTTCTACGAGATAAACTTTCCAGTATGGCGCTTTGTTTTGCCATGTGAGGTGTTTCTATGCCAGGATTTTATTTATTTGTATAATATAGCAATTGGTATCCAAGGCAAGAGTATGAAACATCTCTATTGTGAATACAATGATGTACAAAGAAGATACAACCAAGACAACTTTGTAACAAAGCTCCCAAAACAAATGTTCACGAATTGCATTTCAGTTCAGGAATTGAATAGGTAAAGATTGTCCTTGTAGTGCACCGTCTCTTGCGAGAATTCTAAAGGTATCCATATTGCATCCTATGAAAATGTTCACGGAATCCATGGCTGCATCCACACAATAACAGATATTGTTACATTAATGATACAAAACATAATAACAATTGAATCGAAATTTTTAATTCAATAGCTTTGTGAGTGAATAAATCAGTCCACACAAACAGTAATATCATGGCGATGTCGAGAAATCTCAAATTCATTGAGAAATAAAATTTTAAAGAAAACAATAAGTCAAGGAATTCTCAAGTGGTGACACTAACTACCGACTAATTCGAATTCATCAATGTGAAGTGGTGAATATTTTCGAAGACCCATATATAAAAAAACGATTAATTGTTCAACGCATGTGCATCAATCTAAATCCACGAAACTTTATTCATAGTTAAAGATGAAATTAAAGAATGGTTGATGCACTTTTAGAATTACTGTAGATTTATTCATTAAATCAAATATTAATCAATGTAATGCCTGATTAGTGAACAATAAAACTCAAAACTTTGTAAAATAATTCACTCAAAGCAGAATTTTGCGAACCTGATATATGTCTGTAGCGCATATGAACAGTGACCGTGAAGCAGGATCAAGATTCTTGTTCAAAACCAAAATAATTGAATTTGAGATATTGCATATCTATTGCATCTACCATTAATGAAAAGCGTAATGTAAGCGAATTTATTTCAGTTACACAAGAATAAGAGGGAAAGTTTCAAAACAGTATTGTTGGTATATTTCTCAAATTTATACAGTAAATTATAAATATAAATAATATAATAGTATATGATGAAATCTTTTATATTTAATGGGTATATATGATTTTTTCCCATACATAAATTGATGTTATACATGCAACCTCTCCTTCCAGTCGTGTTCTGTGCAGAGCAATTGAAAGAAAAGTGAGGCAGCCTTCCTTCTTGCAATTGAGAACTTTGTTTGGTAGTCTTCTTTTTTCTTCTCTCCCTTTGTGATATTGCTACTACTATCACCTTGACCCTCTGTGTATTAAAAACTCGTGGCAACCAAGTGTTAAAAAGTTGTGGGTCGAGCCTTATTGATTGGTGTTCGTTTAATTGTATAACTGAGTAGGATTCAAGATTTAGTTTTCGCCAACAAATGTATACATTTGTTCCACTTTATATGAGTCACATATTTCAGCAGAGAGGGAATGGATTTGTTTGTGAGTCACGATTTGTGAAGAGATACTCGAAAGGCAAAGCAAGTTTCTTATACATATTTGATGAAATATTCTTTTCCAGTTTCTTGAACCATGAAGTTGCTCAAAACCGAATTACAAACGGGTGCAAGCAAAGGGAACAAAGAATTGCAAATGTGTTGTTAGTGGCTTAGGTAGTGATTATTCATCACGCAGATCAATGGGGCTTGACTCCAAGAAGGAATGGCTCATATTCGAGGAACTTACAAAAATACCTTTAAAATTAAAGATCTTTTGAAAAATCATATGAAACATATTTTGGAAGTAAAATTAATTGTTACTTTTTTTAATAGAAAAAGTGACACAATAAAAAAAAATGACACTGAAAAAGTGACTGTGAGTCACTTTTTTAAGTTAAGTGTCACTTTTTTAATTAAAAATGAACTTTTATTAAAAAAATGATATTTGTCACTCAAAAAAGTGATAGAATTTTCAAAAAATTGACAAAAAAAAGTAACAAACATTAGAAATTGTGATAAAAATTTAATAAAAAAGTGACGAAAACTATAAATTCAAAAAAATGACAAATTGGCAATTTTCATGTTGGTGTAACACAATTGGATTATTATTTGCCCGATTAAGGCATGAAAGAATACCTTATCACTTTTCTAAAGTCCAAGTTAAACATCTCCGTAGCACTTCCAAAACATTCCACTTTCTTCATAAGCCTCAACAAATTTATTGGTGAAAATAAACATAAAAAAGTGACATAAACTAAAAAAAAATAGTCTTTCTTTACTTCCAATACAGAATCCATTCATTTCTCGTATTTGAACACTGCAAAGAACAAACAATTATCAAAACAAAACAAAAATTACATAAAAAAAAAAAAATCACAGAAACACAGAATCAACACGTACAAAGGGTATCAACTTGAAATCTCAATCTTTGAGCCCAGTGACTGTAACTCTCTTTAGGGTTTATTACCCAACCATCTTTGCCTCCTGCATTCAATTGATAACCATACGAGGAACACGTAAATCCGACGAAGATTATTAGAAAAAGGGAACTGTATATCTGTGCAGTCATGGAGAAAAGATCGAGTAGAGAGAGAGATAGAGAGAGAAAGAGACTGATTGAAGCAAAAGGTCTTATTGAAATAGTGTTTGAAACGATGCTATCGAGGGGCGGATCCAGGACCAGATTCGAGATCGGGCTAATATGTAAAAATAATAAAATTATACAAGAATTTTTTTTTTTTTTTTTGTTTACAATTTTTTTTTTCCTACTACAAAAATAAATGGGCTGGGGGCTGGGCCGGGCTGTAGCCCGGTCCAGCCCCCCTTAAATCCGCCCCTGATGCTATCTGATAAATGAGAGACGAAGAGTGTTTGAAAGAGACGCTCTTGGGCCTTAGGTTGAGGTTTAGGGAGAAGATAGCGTATTAATTACGGTTATAATTTGGTTTAGTTGATTTTTAATTTAGTTTAAGGTATAAATCTAATTTGTCCAAATATTGGGGTACCGGGTCTAATTTTCCCAATTGTGTTTTAGGTTTACAGATGGGCTGTCCATTAGAATTACAAAAGATTTATGCGAAAAATTTTGATTGCTTCGAATCGATATGAGTCCAATTCTGACATAGATCCTTCTAAATATTTTTATTTGTTTAGTTGATGGGTTTGACAATTTGATGATGTAATAATTTGGTGAGTTGATGTCACATTAACGGCACATATGATGTTAAGATTTAACACCAACTCATAAAAAAAAAATAGTTTCAATGATCGGAGGAGATAGATAGAGCGATGAAATTTAATTAAAATTGAAGAGTGATTCGATTTCAATGTAGCGGTATTGAGTGACTTAGATGAGATTTCAGTAAAAGTTGAATTACGTGTGGTGAATTTAATGATTTTTTTCTAGAATATAAAAGTACTCACATCTTTACCATCGCCAAGGTTTTAGCGACGCTATATATTTCTACAGTGCCGTTGTATATATAATTGATCTTCTAAACACCGATGTTTAGCATAAGATAAGCACTCGAATGACATGACACATTACAATAGATGGTGGGCATAATGGTTAATTACAAAACTAATTATACCACTTATTATATTGTGTCACGTTATCTGATATTTAGTATAAGCTAAGCATCGGTGATTAGGAAATCAATTCCATATGTGTGTGTGTGTACACATACACACATACCCTCTCCAATACTTGTTATTTTCTTTGTTTCCAAGATTGGTACAACACATTGAATTCCATTAAATGCAGTTGCACCATCTAGGGCTGCCAAAAAAAGAGAGGTGAAATCGCAAACCAAATCGAACTGAACCCCGTTTATTTGAAATTGTTGGTTCAGATACCCATGGATGGGACTCGGAGTAGAATTGGAATAAGTGGAGTAACAAGAGGATGGCAATGGAATACTTCTGGGGGCATTTTGCTTGTTTTGTACCTACCCCAATAGAGGAACCATCACACCCTCATCATAGAGGGGCGGCTTTTGATTAGTAATCCATTGATTGGCTCATAATTTTCTTAAGTGAAGAAGTAGGGATGAATTTGCTTTTATTTGAATCATTACTTTATTTATATTTGAATTTCTTTATTTCATTTTCACATGTTTTGCATTCAGAAAAAAGAAGAGTGGAAGGCTCTTATGATCAATCATTATTGGTTATGGTGGGGTTTTTTGGTTCCTTTATTAGCATATACCGTTTCTTTATGCATTTGGTGATGAATATGGGGAAATTGAAGAAGAAAGATTGAAGAATTATGCGTTCAAAGCAAAGTATAGCTTTATTTCTTTTCTTTTATTATCTCGTCGTCTCAAGGATTTTTACAATCTAATTTGGACACTTTATCTTAGTTAACTCTAAATATGGTGTAGGCAGCAAAGCGAATAAGAATGAAAACGTGTTCAATGATTCAATGTTTCACATATGCAGCAAATGTAAAACAAGAATTGAAGAAAAATATAGTTCGGGGTGCATTATCACTCATGCATAAAAATGGCCAAGCTTATGTGCCCCCTTTTCTTAAATTTAAGGGGTGCTGCTACATCTATATTGTTGCTTGTAAAAAATTGAGTGGAGAAAGCTATTGGACTGTTGTTAGATACTCAGTTTCTATTATTTTTTTTGCATTTTTTGTTTGTATTTCGAATTTCAGACAAATATGAATGTACTTTAATATTTAACATTATTAGTTCTCGTTTAAACTTATGTTAAGTTGTTTTAAATATATTACAGTAATGTCGATAGATAAACCGTGAATTAAAACCGAATCAAATAGTAAATAATGGTTTGGTTTGGTTTAGAAAATTTTCAAACCGCATGAAATGGTTTGAGTCGAAAATATGGTACAAACCGTCCAAACCGAACCGCATTTACCGTAGCACCATCTCTACATTGCTTGGAAATAAACAACTCATTTTCATCATAGTGCTTTATATTTTTGTCTCATTTTCCTCTATTCTTGCTGTATTGGTACTCCTTAGGGTCTTCTTATCTCCAATGGTCTTGTGTCTCTTTTATATCTCATCGTCATCTCTTTACTTATTGTTGTTTGGCTTCTATGATACTACCATTGTACAAGACTCTTTCAAATTCATTTTTAACACCAAGAGTTTCTTGCCTTTTTCAATGAAATCCACCCCTTTTATAGATCTGAGCTTTATTTTTTAAGGTCTTCAAAAAGTTCTAATTGAAAAATATGGGTTTTCTAGCGGTTTTTGTTAGGTCTAAAGTGTTAGCAAATTCCGTGTTCAAAATAACATTTAATCAATTTGTAATTAGGGTCAAGGTGTAGGGTGTTTGGAATGTCATTGGAAGGACTCAATGTCAACTCAAAAAGATCATGAAATGTTCAAAATATCAATGTGACGCATTTAGAAGTCAAATGAGTGTCAAAGTACTCCACAAATTATGATCCAAATTCTCAGTCATGGGTTGCACAATCGAAGAGGTTCTTTGATGATATATAGATTGGATGGTTGGAGTCTATTAAAAATTTGGTTGTATCTGGACAAACTGTAAGTTATCTTTTCTAGTGGAACTTTTTGACAAAGTTTGTCATGAAGTTTTTGATTCCTGTGAAGAGTTGTTCAACGGGTTTTCCTTCATTACTAGATTTAGTGTTATTTACTTTTTCACTTTTGATCTATATTGCATGATTGACACTTAATTTTACATTAAACTTAATCATCTTTAAACAATAAATAAGTGACTTGTTATTTTTTATTGATTATCTTAATTCCACATTATACACCTCTAGGTGTAGTTGGCTCTAAGCGTTCGATTTGGTAGATTACTATTATTTAGTAATATTTTTGTCAATTGATATCAGAGCTTAATTGCGATTCTTGAACATATTTTATTTAGATGAGCTAATCATTTTTTATAAGGATTTGAGAATGATATGAATATTCATGAGGCTTGTGACCAACTATTTGAGGAGAGTCTCAAATTACAAAAGATTAATAGATTAGCTTTAAGAAACTGAATGGACTTGAATTAGAAAAAAAGAGTTTTGTAGTCAAACTTGAGTAGTCTACCAAAGATCTAGATGAGTTTAGGGTTGAAAAAAGTCCTTAGAAGTTAAAGTTAACTCTTGTGAGTGATTTTGAAAAATCATATGCCCAACTTCAATCATTTTCTAGTAGTTCTAAGAAGATTAATAACATGATAAATCCGAACAAACTAGTTGAGAATAGATGAGGTATAGGTTTTAATAAAATAGGAAAAAATGTAGCAATGGTACCAAACCTTTCATTTAGTGGTAGATTTTGTCCAAACATTACATTTGTGTCATCTACGGTACAAATCATTTCATTTGTACCACCCACAATACCAAACATTTTAAAATATTGTAGCTGAAGTCCAAATGGATGGTTTCTGTTAGTTTGATCGTTAGTTAACCAAATAATTGACTTTAACAATAATTTTGACTGATTTTAAAAGGCTAAAATTGTAATTTTACATTTTTTAATAATAAAATAACCAAAATTAAATAATTAAAATTAAAAACCTATTCCACCTTCTTATTCTTCTTCTTCTTCGTCCACCCCACCCCCACCTTCTCTTCCACCACTAGTTTTGGGAAATATTTCGACCATGAAACAGTTGAATCTCTCGTACAACACGTTTTCACCAGGTCGAATCCCACCAAAGCTTGGAAATCTAACGAATCTCGAGGTACTATGGTTGACAGAGACTAATCTAGTGGGTGGAATCCCGGAGCCATTGGGTCAACTCCGAAGGCTCACCGACTTGGAAATTGGCTCTTAATGCGTTACGGGTGGAATCTCGAATTCACTTATAGAGTTGACGAGCATGGTACAAATTGAGCTCTACAACAATTCATTAACCGACGAGCTGCCGAGTACTGGATGGTCAAACATGATAGCCTTGAGGCTGCTAGATGCGTCAATGAACGATTTGAGTGGGTTGATCCTGGTCTGTGTGAGTTGCCACTCGGGTCACTCAACCTGTAGAGAACAGATTCCAAGGTGAATTACCAAAAACATTGCCAATTCGCCTAATTTATGAGTTAAGGCTCTTTCAGAACTAGTTAACTGGTAAATTACCCTCAAATCTTGGAAAAAACTCGCCTTTACGATAGATTGAAAATTCATTTTCCGGTCAAATTTCAATGGCTTTAGCAAAATGCCATAGCTTATTGCGTGAAAGGTTCAGGCACAACAAACTTTTCGATGAAGTTCCTGCTAGTTTTTGGAGTCTTCCTCATGGTGGGGGTGGGGTGGGTTTTTTATTTTAATTATTTGATTTTGATTATTTTATTATTAAAAAATGTAAAATTATCATTTTAACATTTTAAAATGACTCAAAATTATTGTCAAATTCAATTATTTGATCAACTAACAGTCAAACTAACAGAAATCATCAATTTGGACTTTAGCTGCAATATTTTTGAAAGGTTTGGTACAATGGGTGACACAAATAAAAGATTTGGTACCGTGTATGACACAAATGAAAGGTTTGGACAAATTCTGCCGTTAAATGAAAGATTTGGTACCGCTGCTGCAATTATTCCTAAAATAAATTCTCATATCACTTCCTCTTCTAAAAACAAGTTAGTACCTGTCTCAATCGAGCCTAAGGTTCAAAATTTGAAATCTAGAGTTGCTTATAGATTCATTCCCACGTTTCGCCATTGTGGTAAGTTAGGAAACATATGACTTAGGTATAGGACTTAGGTGGCAAACTCTCGAGTATGAATAATTATCAGGACATCACTAGTTCATATGTGCAACATTTACTCATGTTTGATTCTTAACTAATCAAGTGAGGTATTTCACTAATATCACGAGTTATTTGACTAAGATTACATTTTCTTCTAAAGAGATTTGAGTCAAATAGAGTGAATTCGCTGGTCAAAGTAATGTTTTAAATTGAAGTGTGCCTTGCGTTGCTCTTCATAGTAAGAACGTATGTTTGCCTCATTGAGTAGGTTATTAGGTGCATGCATTTGCAATGCTCATAATATCTACTTATTCTTGCATGCACTCTAAAATTAACTTTATTTTATTTGTTTTGCATCATTTATTTTATTATTATAAAAACAAAAAAAATTGGAAAAAGGAAAAATGGTTTTTGATGCTCTAACACTTTAAAGTGATATCATTGGACATGTAATTTTGTGATCAAATACTATTAAAATTAAAAAGAAACTTATTTACACCTAACAAATCAAAATATTGAAAGAACATTCTTATTTGTAGTTCACATAATCTACAAAATAAGTAAACCATATAAAATATTCACATCTATACAAATTATTGGAATACATAATATTTCAAGTAGAGACAATAAAAAAAAAGCACCAAAGTAGATAGTATATATAGATCGACGAGAATTTGAAATCATGGTTTTTAGATTTCACACAAAAGATATAAAAGGAGAATCAAATACAAAATAATCAAGCACGTCAAATTATTAAAGATTGAATTGAATTGACAATAAGCAAGCATGTCAAAAAATTACTAAATCCTACCACTTCTACGAATAACTTGCATACTTAAATCTCTAAATTTGAATTTTTACCTTTTCTACTTTATTGTGAATGATAACCTCAAAATATATTATAAATTTTTTTACTTTGAATATATCCAAAATCGCAAAATATAAAAAGTTTTACCTCATTTAATTTGTCGAAAGTAGTGACACATTTTATCTATTAATGCTTTGGTTTCCTAAAATCCAAGTAAACATATTTGATTCATTTCGATTCAATATGATTAGATTATGTATCATTGAAAACATGCACCTCTCTTCTAATAATCCTGTGAAGTCAAAAAGACATGATGATAAAAAATAATTGATAAGAACTTAAAATCAAAAGTTAGTTCTAAGTTTTATTACCTTGATAATTTAAGAAATAAAAACATACCATTCCCATGACAGCTACCTTAATTTATTTTATGATAATATTTTTTTGAAAATAAAAGATAGTGAGACCGAGATAAAAGACGGTTGGATTCGAAAGTAAATATATGAATTGAAGTCATTAAAATAAATTATAAAAAATCAATAAAAATGAATTCCTTGAATTTCTTTTGTATTTGAACCAAAACAATACGTGCAGAATTAGAAACAAATATTTAAAACCATTAAATGAGGTCATCGGAGCAATTAAAACAAATAGTTTAACTAAAGTAAAATGTGCATAATTAAAATAACAAATGAATGCTTGGAAAAATATCGAAAATATAAAATATAAAATAAATAAATGTTAAGGGTATTTTTGACTTATAGCTAAATATGCTCTTGTTTGGTTCCTATTATTTTTTAAAATACATTATTCTTTCTCTTATCTTCAACTAAATATTTTTCAAAAAAATAACATTATATATAAATATAGAACTTTTTCTTATTTTTTAACCACACATTATCTATCAAAATACTATTCCAAAATGCATTTTGAGAAAAAAAATGAGGCTCAAATAGGCTAAGGATAAAATTGGTATTAAAAAATTTAACCTCAATCCTTACTTTTTAAATATAGCAGTTATATTGTCACCACAATTTTTATTTGATACACCAAACTTTAGTTGCAACTAAGATCCTCAATCTTTGTTCATTGTAACAATTATTTTCTTAATTTTTTGTTGAATTTTTATCTTCAATCTTTCTTTAATTATACTTCTCATCTTTAATGATGATTTACAACAAAATATTTTGTTATTATACTTTGAAATGAAGAAAAAATATATATTTTTTGCACTTTTTATTTATTTATCTTTTAAAAATATGATTAAAAAATAAGTTTTTTTTTTTTTGCCATTTCAACGAATTTTCGAATATAAAACAGTTATCAAATACAAATATGTTAACTAATGAAAAGTTTGAAAAAATAATGATATGTAAAATCGTTAAGGAGATAAGTGCTATAATGAGCAGAGATTTTTAAGTGCAATTAAAATATGATACGAGAAATAAAAATTGTAGTATGAATATAATTACTCTTTTACATATTGTATATTGTAAATAGATTATTTGTCTTTTGTGTTGCATTGAACTATTACTAAATAAAGAATACTTATATATTCATTATAATGAATGGGAAATAAGTGTATTTGCTAATGTCATGGTTGAATTGATATCATTGACTAATTAGATTTGGATTTTTTTATTGTATATTTTAAATATTTTGTCGATCGGTTCAACTCCGCTTCGACTTCAATATAGATTTAGCTCTTTGACACTATCTTTTCTGAATTGATATTCGATCCAAATTTCAAAATATTGATCTTACGGAAATCTCTCAGTGTGACCATTTGTGTAAGGTCAATTAATTTTAGCGATTAAATGGTTTAAACATAACTTTTAGGATCAACTTGAGAGTTAGAACAAACTTTAGTCACCATTTCTGAAATTAATTGAATATATGCATCTCCCATTGTCTTCTCAAATCCGATTCCGAACCCACAACCAGAGTTGAAGAAGAAGAAAGAAAGAGAAAATGAGTGAAAGGACAGTACCCAGAAGGGAGAGTCCATGGGGTATGCCTGAGGGAGATCACCGGCAACCAAAACCCCACAGATGCAATGACCGCGCTGAAGATGTAATACAAGTAAGGATTACTAAAATTAAATCTTTCCTTAAACCCTTAATTTCTACGTTAAGATGTAATACAAGTAAGGATTACTAAAATTAAATCTTTCCTTAAACCCTTAATTTCTACGTTCGGTTCTTACAGCTATCTGTCTGGTATTAGTATGGTATTAACCAATTTGATGAATTCTCAATGTTGATAATTGTGCTACTATGTTTTAGATTTTCATTTTGACATAGAATCCTCGAATATATTTGAAGAAGTTAATAATGGTGCAAAGTGAAGATTGTGGTTTGGACATGCTGATACCTGCCGAAAATATTTATAAATGCAGGGTGTGAGTGGCTTGTTTGCGGAACATTCTGGGAAATCTGATGGTGAAAATGTAATTTCAGTTGGAAAAAGCTTGATTTAGTGCATGCTTAGTTCTAAGGGATAAGATTTTATTTAATTTTTTCATAATATAGCCCTGAAGCGCATTGATTTTGAGAAATAATAAGAATAAAAGGGGAGTAGAGATAAAGAACGATTGTTTATAGCCACCTCTCTTTACTTCAGTCAATCAGTTGGTGAAAGACTAAAGCTCTATATCTTAGTTATTAGAAAAAGAAGAGCAAGGCTAAAGCTCTATATTCTAGTACTAGATATAGTCTGTTATTAAATCCATAAAATAAATTGGGACAGAGGAAAGGAAATTGTCTCGGAAGAAGAGGATTCTCATTTGATGCTTCTCAAGCTGGGCTAAAGAAATGGAACCTCGAATTCCTTTGGAACTCAGTTTTATTAGTTTCATGCATGGACTTGCACTTCACTTCCTTGATACTGATAATAATAGTGTTCAATATGAACTTATTGAATAATCTAATACTACTATAGAGAATTTTGTTATGATGATATAGTGCCTCAGTTGACCATGATATTGTAAATATTTGGAAAATAGTACAGTAAAAATCTTACAAATATTTACACTGTCGCACATGAAGAAAGAAATCAAAAAGAGGAATTTATGGTTAAGTTGTGACATGTATGACAGCTGTCTGAATCAACTGAAGTACTTATTTGCCTCTTTGATGGGAGCAAAGTCTGGTCGTCAGGCCATGAATCAGTTCTTTACACCTTAGCCATTTTTTCCCCCCTGAAGTATTTTTGGCTCTGATGCTTTCAAGTGATTGGAAAATATATTCAGGAATGGATAACAGAAATACTCTCTCCCATATATGAGACAAAAATAATCTCTTCCTTTTCTCCTCGGTGTTTTTCTTCAACCTTCAAAATTGTTTTGTTGGGTTAAGTTAACAGAAATAGAAACAGCTGATTGCTCCACTGTTCTTTTCAGCGTCGCAAATAGTGCTGAGTCTATCTAAGATGATATATTTTCTATCTTTCCTACTTTGGTGTCCTTGTACCTGTTGGATACCAGAGAAACAGTTTTCTTTTAAAGTATTGATAGTATTTGTTATAGTTGAGTATCTTCATGTTGGGAATCTATGTTCCAATTGATTCTGAGAACACTTCACCAAGCTGCTTTAGTAGGACATTTGTTAAAGATAGATCTACCATTCTTGCTGAGATTATAGTCCTTCACCCATGACAAGTGAGTTCTTAATACGTTGGAATGCTGAAGAGGTAGGATAATATATCACTGGCTCCATTCCTTGATTAGGAGCAGTGCTGCTCATTCAACATCGATTCCAATAATAGACTTAATTATTTTTACTCGACCAATTTTTAATTAAAAGGGCAGAAATGGGTATTAAGGCATTTTTCCTTTGTGAGTCGATGCGTAAGCTTAGAGGCGGATTGAGGTGAGCCTCAAAAAAGCCAAAAAAATTATTTAAAATTATTTAAAACTATACAAAAGTATGAAGAATTTGAGAAATAAAAAAATTAAAATCAGAGAGAGGAGACGAAATGTAGATGAAAGAAAAAAAAAATTAATTAGCATGGATTTGTCGGAGCTTCCAAGGTTAAAGAAAGACTGTAGTTGATGACTTGGTGTCAAATTAAAAACAAAGAGAGAATTTCAGAAGGGACTGAGAAGAACTTTGTTCAGTCATCAAGCTATGGCCAAAGTTTCTACTTCAGGAAATAGTCAACAATGATTCCTCACCTACTATCATAGCTCCAGTCTCAAAATCTACCAATAACAGAAGCAACTAAACTAAGCACATCTAATGCTAGAAAAAAATGCTTCAAATGTTGAAGCTTTTGGGCATATTGCCTCCGGTTGTACAAATTGAAAGGTTATTGCTTTTGTAGAAGATATTGTGCCACAAGTGACAACATATCTATCAATTTAGAAGATGATTTGGTAGAGGAAGAAATAACTTATGAAGACTTCTGTGAATCTCGTCATTTGTTTTAGCACTGGATTTGTTTAATACCTGCAACATCTGCTTTAAAAAAATATAGCTGATGGGACAAGCTTAAGGGAGCACTAGAGGATTCAATGATAAATGATGACATTTTCGTTAAAGAGGAAAGAGGACTAGAGATTGAATTTTCTTCAATGAGAGTATGATACCGAACTATTTATTGAAGAAAAAGTGATAAATTTTGGTTTCATCTTTAAAAGGAACTATTTAATCAAGTAAAGTATGTTTAAGCTTCATCCGAAAGCTGAAGCCCGTTCAATGTCTTAACATATTAGCAAAATGCATACAAAATTGATTTACTCCCTAGTTATGGCGTTGCAAACACACTCAATGTTAGTAGTCCAGTTTTCAGCGTAGCAGACTTTTATCCTTACTGAGGCACGTTCCAGCCTATAGTGTTGCCATTTTCCATTTCTGCAAGTCATGCTTCTTACCCACTCTGTCGGCCTCCTGCTACTTCAATCCCCTAGCCAATAATACCAAGACGTGCTTGAGAATCAGGCTGTTGCTTCGAAAGATGGTGGTTATCGCAGTTTTCTGGTGTGGGAAAGATTGCGTGCCTAGTGATACTACTTGTATTACTTAACAGGGATTTAGCCAACTTGCTTTGACAATTTTGGATGACTATTTGCAACCGTAGTTCTTTTTAGTCAGGAGAAATGATGCACCATTAAGAGTTCATTTAAGACTATCAGAATTAGGATTACTTTTATTTCAAATTATTGTATTTTTATATTTTGAGGCAATTTTAGATTTATTTTCTTCTTGTTTCCTACCTTAATTAAGTTAGGTTAAATCCTTTATATAAAGAGGGTTAGTATTTTGTTAAAATTACACTTTAATTTTTAATATTAAGAAAACTTTTCCCAATCCCTCCCTCTGTTCGCTTTCCCTCTTCTCTTCCTCTTTCCTTTTCCTCTTCACTTCTAAAGTCTCATACAATTTGGCATTGTGATTGATTGTTATGTGGTACTGCATCACAGACTGCAATAGGATACTATTGGACTGGATCTTTTCTGAAAATGTCATCCATCTCACCAGTTGTCTTAAAAGCCTTAGAAAGCAACCTTATCTCTATATCCACACATGCAAGAGTAGATGATTAGAAAAAAAAAAGTAGTTTATTTGCTAAATTTACTAAATATGAGCTTATCTGTCTTGAGATAATAATATATTTTTACTATAGCAAACTGAATGGAGTTGTTTGGGTGTTAGAGAAATTAGACCCATCAAATCTTTGTCAGCATTTGCTATACATCAGAGCATACTTTTTAGAGCTGGCTAGGCCATTCATCATCAGAAAGTAAGTTTAAGGTTTGTTCAACTTTTCATTTACTGACTCTGCTTGCTTTTATATTGTGTAGGCATGCTTCGAAGGTAATCCATTCAAAACAATTCCAGGACCTTTCAAGCTATTTTGGCAGTGCATGCGGTCAAAACCTGGGTATGTTCAAGATCAAACTCTTCAGCCTCACATCCGTCTCTAGTCATTACATAATTGAATGTTCTCTTTTCTCAGAGATATTTTATATCAACCCTTGGTAAATGCAGTGCCCTACAAATTGCCAGAAAATTTAATAAAGGTGTTGAATGATTATATTTGGTTACGAGGTGTAGCACCAAGATGATTAGTTGTTAGGAATGCAGAGCCTACATAGGGGTGAAGTGATGAACTTCAACTTGATCTCTTCTAAACTAAAAATGAAAGTTATGACCTCAGTGTCTTGTAATTAATAACAATAAATCTCATTAATGTAGGCATGTCTGTCTTTCATTCTATGTTCTTCTGTTTTTTTTTTTTTTTTTTGGATTCTTAGCTGAATATTGAATTATATATCTGCTATACAGGGAAGAGCCTACTCAGCCGTTCTACTACTTGGAATTGGACCCCCTTACAAGAGAAGTAAAACTTGAGTAGTTCCTTATCTTAGAATTTCCTAAACTCAGGTCTTAAGGTCATCATTATGTCTTCGAATTTCAGTTCTTGTTATCAATGAGTCTATTGTGATTCAAACTACTCATAATTCTGAATGTGTTCCCGAACAAAAAGTGACAATAAAATGATGGTTGATGCTCTATCTTAAAACTAAACATGAGATCGGTGTCTCCTTTATGAATCAGAAGTTGTGTAAAAGATTATCAATTTTGTATATTAGTGTTTGTGATAATTATAGCAGGAAGTATTGTCTAGTTCAATGGTTTCAGTCAATTTGTTGTTCTAGTATGACTCTGTTGAGTCCTGTATTTTGCTAATTAAGCTGTAAGTGCTTTCTGCTCTGCTGTCAATTTATGCGGGCAAGATGATTGATTCTTTATTCCTTTGACGAAGTAACTTGGTTGATCCGTGTTCTAAGAAGATAATATGTTTCTGGCCTATTTAAAATTATTTCAATGGCCCTTCAGAATTAAATCATCATTGAAGTTCACACGAGTATCAATTGTAAATGAATTAACGGGATTATGAGAATCGAACAGCAACAATGTATTGATGAAAATAAGATGATTACATTGAGACGTTCAATAGCCTTTCAAGATGGCTATCACTGTCCTATTGCAACTTTTGTCTGCCTTCTACATTCATTTCCTGCCCTATTTACAAGTGACTTGTAACTACTTGGCCTGCCCGCCTAACTCAGCTGCTTCTCCATTCTTCCTGCCCTTTTAGAATATTTGAACTTAATTGGTGGCCTATCAATACCCCGGGGTTACAAAGAAACCTTGTCCTCGAGGTTGAAATTAGGGAATTGATGTTTCAGAGTTGCCACATATTCCGAGGAGGCTTCAGAACAGGGGAGTCCCGTCCATTGAATCAATGCTTCTTGTTGCCCCTGAAGGTAGATCCCTTATGTTGATGACTTGGTCCGATTCCAACTGAGAGTCAAGGTATAGCGGCAGATGTATACAAGGTGCTGCAGTCCCAACGGATTTACGTAGCTGTGACATATGGAAGACGGGGTGAATTGAGATTGTGGAAGGTAGCTCCAAACGATATGCAACAGGTTCCACACGTTAAAGAATTTTGAAGGGACTAAAATAGCTAGGGCGTAACTTCTCGTTAACCCTTTTAGCCAATGAGCGGAGGCGATATGGCCGGAGTTTCACATAAACTAAGTTGCCCTCATTGAAGTGGATTTATCGACGTTGTTGGTCAGCCTGTGTTTTCTTTTTACTCTGGGCACGAAGAAGGTGGGATTTAAGCTCCTTTAACATTGCTTTGTGGTCGCACAATTGCTGCTCAACTGCTGAGACCTCAGTAGACTGTGCGCCAAAGCAAACTACCAGGGGAGGGCTACGGCTGTAAACTGTTCGAAAAGGTGTTGTGTTTGTTGATGCATGGAAGGTAGTGTCGTACCAGTTTTTTGCCCAGGGTAGCCAAGTCGATCGCTATCTCGGTTTGTCATATGAAAAACACCTCAGATGAGTTTCCAAGCAACAGTTGACGACCTCCGTCTGTCCATCTGATTGAGTGGTAGGTTGTGCTTCTCCATAAATAAGTTCCCTGTAACCAAAAAATCTCCATCCAAAAGTGGTTGAGAAACACTCTGTCGCGGTATGAAATAATGGATCGAGGGACTCTATGGAGCTTAACTACTTCTCGAACAAAGATGGTTGCAACATTGGAAGCTGTAAAGGGGTGCTTGAGAGGCAGGAAGTGCGCATATTTGCTTAAGCGATCAACTACTACAAGAATCGAACCATATCCTCCCGACATAGGGAGTCCCTCTATAAAATCCATAGAAACATCTTCCTATATCATGTTGGGAATAGGTAGAGGCTGCAATAACCCGGCTGGAGAAAGAGCAAGACTTATTTTGCTGGCAAATCGGGCATTCCTCGACAAACTTTTTCACATCCTTCTTCATGCCGGTCCAGTATAGATCCGCGGTAATGCGTTTGTAGGCTGCAATGAAACTCCTATAGCAGCGTCAGATACATCACCAACTCTCCCTGCACAACCCATTGCTCTAAGAGAAACTTTAAACTCCGTTGGTCGATGAGAAACTATAAACCTTTTTCCCAATATGTAATGCCTCCATTTTTGAATGGCTAAGACAATGGCCATTAATTCCCTCTCGTATACTGATTTAATACGGGACTTTGTTGATAGCACCTGGCTGAAATAAGCAATTCGTCGTTGATTTTGCACAAGTACTGCTCCCAAATCGAACCCCAAAGCATTTGACTCTATTATAAAAGGTTGAGAGAAATCCGGTAGGGCTAACACTGGTACCGCTGTCATGGCTGCTTTAAGTTGCTGGAAGGCATGATCCGCTTCTCGACCCCACCCATATACGTCCTTCTTAAGTTGTGTGAGAGGCCAAGCAATGTCACTATACCTAGACACAAAGAGCCGATAGTACCCTGTTAACCCCAAGGATCCACGAAGCTCCCGTAAATTTCTAGGAGTAGGCCAATGTACCATTGCTGAAATTTTGCTGGGATGTCTCTACCACTTTTTCAGACACGAAATGTCCCAAATACTCAATCTGATGTTTGGAAAATTGGCATTTCTTAGCATTAGCATACAATTGATGAGTGGATAACGCATTGAAGACTAGTTCAAGGTGTTTCACCTGGGTCCTCACATCCTTACAGTAAACCAAGACGTCTTAGAAAAACACCGACACGAATTTTCTGAGGAAGTCTCTGAATACCTAGTTCATTAATGATTGGAAAGTGGTTGGAGCATTGGTGAAGCCAAACGGCATTACCAAGAATTCGTAATGTCCCTGGAGAGTTCGGAAAGTTGTTTTATGTATGTCTTCTTTTCATACCTGTAATTGATGATACCCAGATTGCAAATCCAATTTGGAAAAGATCATTGCTCTATGAAGCTTATCCAATAATTCATCAATCGTCGGGATTGGAAACTTGACTGGAATAATAACTTTATTTAGGGCCCTGTAGTCGATGAAAAAACGCCAACCTCCGTCCTTTTTAACCAATAACACCGGAATAGAAAAAGGACTAACACTTGGGTATAATTCCGGCTGTCAACATTTCCCGCACCAATCGCTCTATTTCATTCTTTTGAATGTGGGGGTATTGATATGGTCTAACCCCTACAGGGTTATCCTCTCTTGCAACTGGATTGCGTGGTCAATTTCTCGACTCGGTGGCAGCGCTGCAAGCATGTGGAAGACCTACTAGTAACTTTGCAGGACTTGTAAGACCTCTGCAGGCACTTGCTTTTCCTCTTCGTGTTCATCTGTTGCAGCCTCCAGACTCCCTAGTTCAACCCACACTCCCTACCCTTCTTTTTGCAATGTTTTCACCATCGTTTTAAGAGGGACTCCTGTCTTTCGAAGTCCTATATTTCCTTTCAATGTATACCAGGTTTCTCCTATTCTCATGGTTAGTCGCTTACAATTAACCTCCATATCCCCCAAACTACTTAACCATTGCATTCCCAGTACAACATCAGTTCTCCCCAGCTCCAATGGCAAGAAATTCTCTACGATTGTGCAGCTCAACTATTACCCCTTTGCAAATTCCCCTTCTCTTAATCGACGATGATGGGGGCAGCTATAGATGTTTGATGAGCCCATGAGAGATGAAATTATGGGTGGCCCCGCAATCTATTAGCACCGTCACCCTTTTTGTACTATTTTCCCCCAATAATTCCTCCACCGCTGCCGTCTGTTTGATGCTCAGAAATTTCTGGTATAGACTACCCTCGTGTGGACCGAAAACGCAGCAGAATAAGCTGGCGAAATTGCTCCCATGATTGTAATGGTGTCCTTGCTTCGGTCCATTGTAACCAGGCAAGTGCTTCTCCGTCCAAGCTGACACCCACCGCTCCTAGCTTCTCTTTTTCTGTCGGTCCATTTACCCATCTGGGTTGTCCCCACAGAACACAAGCATTTCAAGTTTCCTTGTGCGTTTCCAATTGCTTTCCTCCATGTACGACCCTGTGGCTCCAGTTTTCCCTATTGCTTCTGGCCATTTACCTCAATCCGGTACTTATGTTCTAGTACAGGTCTTTTACCACCATCTGTAGGAAGCTGCACTACCGATCCCTTCTCCTTTCGTGCCTCTCTCTACTGTGGTTTGGGTATGAACATGGCTGCCATAATTTGCTGGGTTTCTTCCATGGACTGCATCATTTTGGCCATACTTTGAGATAGGTGTTCTGCTGATTTTTCTAAGCCTGGCAACCTTTGCATTTCTGACCTCGATTCTTCCATTTCTTTTTCCATGATTTCCACTTTGCCTTCAGTTTTCTTTTGCGCAATCAGGAAAGAATGTTCTAATACCAATTGACAAGTTTTAATATTTTGGGTTTAATCTAGATCAACCTTATTAAGAGGAGTAGTCCAAATTTTTATAAATAAGTCTATTTTTTCATTTTTATTCGATGTGAAATTTTATCCCTTAACATTCTCCTCAAGATGTTGACTTGTTTGAGCAGTTCAATCTTGAAATCCATGTACTCTATTTTTTTGAGTCTTAATCGGATAGAATCGCTCTTTGAAATTTAACCTGGCTAATACCACGTTAAGATTTGAGGTTCCATCTTAAAATACCAACTTTATTAAGAATAACTTAAAATCTTATAAATTGGTCTATCTCTTCACTTTTATTCGATGTTGAATTTTATCCCTCAACAATAAGTATCAACTGTAAATGAATTAACGGGATTTTGTTAATCGAACGAAAGCAATATATTGATGAAAATAAGATAATTACGATAATAAAAAGAGACACTCAATAACCTTTCGAGAGGACTATATCACTCTCCTATTGCAACTACTACTTGCCGAACTTTTGCCTGCCTTCTACATTCATTCCCGCCCTATTTGTATGTGACCTGTAATAACTTGGCCTACCCGCCTAACATATTTTGTTACACTCAACTACTACTCCATTCTTCTTGGCCCTTCTAGAATATGTGAACTTTATTGGTGGCCTATCATTCACCTCCAGAAAATGTTCTTCTTCTTGGCAATTTGTCACCATTTTTATTAACCCAGAGCATAAGTGCCTTCAGATCTAAAAAAAATTCTCTTAACAAGAAAGTGATCACAATTTGAAATCATGGTTATGGTTGCCTTATTTGATGTTCTTATAACCTCTGTTCAATGGCATGTTTGACAAAGCTTAGAAAGAAGTTGAGTAATTTTTTGTTTCCAAATATGTTTAGATAATCTACTTTTTTTTTTTCCACTTTCACCAATAAAAAACACTATTCATTTCAAGACTTATTTACTTAGCGCCTGTTTGAGCCTTTTTTTTTTGCCCAAAGTGCATTTTGGAATAGTATTTTGTTAGATAATGCGTGGTTAAAAAATAAAGAAAAATTTTGGGTTTGCGTATTAGAAAATGTAGTTCATGTTTGACAAAGATTACATTATAACATATTTTTTATCCACCCATATTTCTTAATATTTACAAGGACTATTCACTTAGTATCCAAACATGTTTTAGTATCCACAACTTATTATCACTTAAAAACACTCCAAAACATGCTCGTATATAGAAAGATAATTGAATACAGAATTTTTAAGTGCTTATTTTGTGTTATCTGAAAGTAACTAAAAGTTTATAGGATGGTGTATGGTTTATTGGACGTCTGTAAGACAGTCATATTGTTTAGATTCTTTTGATAGAGACGTGTTTAGGTTTAGCTCATAGTGATTGCTTGAGATAGCTTAAAAAATTGTTAAAAAGTTGAGATCAAAATCAACAAACAAAATTAATTATACATTTCATGAAACTCACAACTGTTTAACAACTCAATTTTATTGACTTTAATCAAAATCTGTAAAAAAAAGTAATAATAAAAATTAAAAAAAAAAAAAATCATCAAACAACCCCATATATAGCCTTATTTGGCAATGGGCGTAGTTCACTGTACACATTTTTGTTCTCTAATCTCTTAATTGGTCGAGTATGTCTTCTTATTTAGATAAGATATAGACAACGTGAATTTTATCCCCGTTACCAAAGTCGAATTAGTAGACAAGAAGATGGCAAATTTTGAATTTTTATAACGAATTGACTTTAGACTCCCTTTTTAAACATTGGTTTCATTGTTACACCCACTCTGACGATGTAATATAAAAATTTCGAATCAACATGTCAAAATAATATTTGGAAACGTAATTAAAAAAAAAAAAGTAAATGTCTAAATGTAATGAAGAGCCGAAAACGAGGTGCTCGATTTTGTACATGTAAGTCTAGTAGTTGTAAATGTCTAAATGTAATGAATTATTCCCTCATTACTGAATTAAAAAATATTCTTTCTTCATTTCATTAATCTTAATTTACTTAAATTGAAAAAAGACCTTTCATGATTAATTTACCGAAATAATACAGTAGGAAGAACAAACCACATTCAATCGCTTTCCTTTTTTACTTCTTTTGGGTGTTATATCGAGCCCTTGTTCGACAACTATTATTTGAAAACTATTTTTCTTACATATTTATTTTCAATCACATTTACACAATAAAATATAATATACGTAAGTTTAAAACTTTTTTATTTTTATTTTTTAATTACGTTTCCAAATATTATTTTGGCCAAATAGTGGCCTTCAAACATTGGTTTCATTGTTACACCCACTCTAACGATGCAATATAAAAACCAATAATAATAAGAACATCAAATAAGCATACGATCTTATTCATCTCATAGTTGTTGAAATACCACTAAATGACTACTCCTTGAAGAGAAAAATAAGGGAAACTGTCTGTGCCTACCCGTGCATGATGAACTCAGAACTCACTGAGTGTCATAACAACACAAATTCACTGGATCCTATCTTAAACTGTAAGAGATCCAGTGACTGGTTGATACAGTTGTAAACAAGTAATTTTATCTACAATGACAGTTATTGAAAGAAGCGTGTTCATCAGGTCAGAAACTAGAAATCAATAATGGGTTCTCCAACAGTGAGATTACGCTCCAAGTTCCATGGTAGATTAAAGAGCTTTGCTGTAACGAACTTGAAGATTTTGTTCACGTTGATGTTGTAGGTTGCACTTGAAAAGAACAATGTTGCATTCAGTGCCTTTGCATATGCTCTTGCCTGTTTTCATACATACAACTCGTGTTAGTATTTTGTATCTCGAATGTTGAGAACTTTTGGTAGTCGGAGTAGAATTAACAGATGCAAAAGAGATAAATAACTTTTTGTTAAGAGTACAGTGACACGAATTCTATTTGGGCTAGCCCGAAAAGCTAGTGGTACGGCCTATGTGGTGAAACCAAAATTATGAAAAAAAAAATAAAAAAATGAGGGTATGTGGTGGTAGAGGTCGGTCAAATCCCGTAGCCCACCATTGATCCCTACGGGGGTGCAGGGGCGGAGCCCCCCACGGTATGCACCTGTTTTATTATATATATGATATATATTAGGGTTTAATTATATCATATCATTCGGAGTAATCACACATCTTGTGATGATCTTTGATATAACGAATTTCTTCTCCCTTGCTCGTGGTTGTTTCTGTCTTGGATTTCCACATAAATCTCGTATTGTTCTTATTTCATATATTGTCTATCCTTGTTTTTGTGTAACACTTTTTGTGATGGAATCTAAGTTGATTTCATGAATTTGTTTCCACTTTCTATATAAAAATATGAATGGTGTTTGTGGTTTTTACCTGACTTGCAATTGTCCACTGCAAATCTAGTGGTAATTGGACGAAGTCGTCAAACTTGGTCCCTATTATTACTGGGATTGCTGTCTGCAATATGATCATAGATTTACATATCATTTAAGAACACATTGTACTTAAAATGCATTATATTTAAATTTTTTTTACCTTATTCCATTGCCTGGCTTGTTGAAACCATGGAATTACACTGTAATCACAGCAACATCAAACATTCATACAAGTTCATTGAGAATTTAGTCTTAATATTTTTCTTGATGAATTGAGATGTTACCTGTTCAAGGTGCACCGACTCGTGAGATCGAACATAAATAACATTGCCACTGAATCTTTACAGGCTGCTTGAATTTTATCATCAACAGTAGAAACATTGCCTGCATTGTATAAAATGCAATCGAATATTGGCACCCAAAACATTTTTGTCTCTTGGTATTGCATTTATTAGAAATTATGTGATTTTTGTTGCTTACCTCCCACTTCCCAGATACTATAAGAAATGTGTGCTCCTTTCACACACAATGTTTTGTCCACCTGATTCATTCCCGTCATTGCAAATTCTTTAAGCCCCTTTTCTCTCCCAGCATACTTGGTCTTCAACATAAACAAATGAAACCAACATCAGACATATATAGCAATCCATTAAAGATTTGTAGTCTATGAAAATATTTCCATACGTTTGATTGGATAGACGTACTAACCAGAAAACTTGTCTTGCCAATCTGACCATCGCCCAAGAGACTGATTTTCAAAGAAACTAGATCCGATGAATCTTTGTCGGGATTGCAGAGACAGTGTGGTGTTGTGGTCATATTCGTGGAGGACAAGCTAGCGGTATCCACCAGAGGCGATAAAGAGGAAGAGACGGTGGCGGCTGCTGTTGGCAATTGTCTATACCGAACGGACGACTTTCCGATCAAGCAAGCAAGAAATCGTTTCCAAAGCGAGTTGAGATACCACCGGAGAATCGAAACCCGCCAGAGGATTCGTTTCTTGATATTGAAATGAAAAATTTTTCGGCAAAGCTGAGTCATTTCTACGTTTATGTCGAGAGAGATGGCCTCAGCAACTTTCTTTGGCCATAGAAGTGGAATAGCTTTGCCTTGTCTTGTACCTCTTTTGATGTCTCCCTAATTGTGGGGTGCATTCTTCTTTATCATTGAGAACTCAGAAAATTTTTAATGGATATTTGGTGAGTAATGGTGGCCTTGTCATTTTGGACATGAGTTGACCGATATATTATGGGTACCCTACATTAATTGCAGTCTAAATTAGCGTTGTCACTTATTTATCTAAAATTTGACATATAAAGACGTGTCGGAACTAACTTGCTACGGCCATTGCATGTTTTTCTAACCTTAGGTGCTGTTCTCTTTGTGTTTCAGTATTGTGTTTTGAGTTTTGAATTCATTTACGCATTTTGAAAATCTTGACTTGATTATAATTGAAAACGCCCAAAATGACAAATATGTCGTTTTGGATTTTCTTTACAAATTTTTAAATTGTTTTCAAAAACGCGTTTTCGAAAATGAGAAAGAGAACGCGTTTTCGTTGTTTTGGAAAATCGAAAATAGAAAACGACTTGAAAATGGTAAAGAGAACATGCTCTTAGTTTTTTGAAAATAATAATTTTCTATTGAATAAAGTTGAAAATAAGTAAATTCAAAATGACTTTTATTTAAGTATTTTTTTTAGCAGATATGCCGCTTGTTCAAATTATTTTATTGAAATAATTTGAACGTAAATCCAATTTTTTTCCTACTTTCTAGCTACACATTTTTAAAAAAATCAATATTCTGAAACTCATTTTTACACTGCTCAAAGATATTATCTTGAATGAGTGGTTGTACAACAAGTGGCTAATTTCTTTGGAAACGATCCTATTGAATAAAACTGTTCCGATCGATTTGTGTCAAAAAATAAGATTGTATGCATTGTCAAAAAATTAGATTGTATGCATTACGATTAGGACCGTAGTCTTGATATTAAAAAATTAACTTTTCTTATCTCTTTTATTATTTGTTGATATGTATTTACAAATCATATGTGAACATGTGATGGAAACACTTGTGTGGATGTAGATTTTTTTGGGGATTTTGCTATTTTGTAATGAATCTTCGGCGGAAAAAGTGGATCAAAGTCTTGTCATTTGGTGGCTATGTATGATTGATTCACACGTACACTAAGAGAACAAATCTTTGGCTATTTGTATGGAAGAGGATTGAAATGAACCTCAAGTAAACCCAAAAATATGTTGTGATCTCACATATTCTGTATTCAATTTTCGGTGATGTGGACCTATGTCGAAATTATTAATTCATACGTATTGTCCATTTTGAAAGAGTTTATATCTATTTTATCTCTCACGAATTTCTTTCACGCCTTTAGCATTCGAACTCAATACATCTGCCTTTTCAGACACTTCAATTGAATATTAATATCAATGGAACATAGGTCTTGAATACGAATCCGAAAAGACGACCCTCCTGAAACGAATAATATATATGATTTAACGACTTATGTATAGATCCAAATTGTTACAAAGTCTATCCACTTGACTCTAAGTTGTTCAATAGTAGAGGTATCGAATTTTTCGAATTTAAACTTTCGATTAGTTGAAAAAGATATTTTGAACTTGTTTATGACTTATATGTCATAGAAAGATTTTTTTCCAAAGACGTGTAATGTTTCTTTAAATTATAATTCCATTGTCGTTTTCGAATACAAAAAGTTTGTTAAAACACTATTAAATTCCACTAAAACATGCATGTGCTCATCAATAATTAACCAAGAAAAAGAAACCTATATTCTTCATGATTAGGAACCAAGTCCTTTTTGGACGACTGAAATGACATTTTTTCTTAAGATATTTAACTTGTAAGCCAGGGAATTAGTGATCCAAAAATCAAATGTCAATTTTAATGTATGATATGAAAAATGTGGGTAATTAACCAATTAATGGAAATATGAAAGATATTTTGAATTGCAACTGCAGATTCATTACAAATAAATGATACATTTGTCAATTTTTTACACGACGATCATATTGCTATCATGAATAAAATTATTTACGAGATAATAGAATTGTCATAAATAATAAAATTTTAACTTCGTCCCCACAAGTATCTTTTTAACACCATATTATTTGTAACAACTTGTGGACAGTCATAAATAAGAGTATTATTTACTATGGTATTTAGTCGTATCCATTGCAAAAGCATTATTTACAATTTTTAGTTCCCAAATTACTATATAATTTGAGAAAGTGCCCATCAAGTTGGACCAAGGGAAAAAAATATTTATTTGGATTATAGGATAATTACATTAAAAAAAAAAAATCTCAACTCCATTTGGAAAATTTATCAATCATTTAAAAAGAGGAATAATAGTGAATTTTATAAAATGTGTGGAATAATAATTATGAATATGTAACTTTAACTACTTTATCTTTAATTTATTAATCAATGGGCTAAATAAATGTTTAGTTAGTTGAGTATATGCATTAAACCTTAATTGTGTAAATTAGTAATCAACATCTTAGTGGATGGTTTTTGAAGTTTTTGGCAAATTTTGGATTTTGTCTTTCATGTTCGAGGCATAATTATGATCTATATTTCTTAACCCTTACGACTAATTATATGTTATAATGATAATTACTTCAATTGTTGGCTTCTTGATATCAGCACAGTCGATTTCAAATTTAAGGAAATGGACCTGGTTCGTCATTTGTTGTTTGTTTACCTAAAACAGTGACAAATTTAAAGCAATGGACCTAGCATATATCTCTCTCTCCCTCCATTTGTAGCCATCCTTAGAAACTGAACACTTAATGCAACATAATGGGATTTTACAATACTACTAACTAGCATATACTACTAATAATCGTGATGAGTTGAGTATCGTCCTACAAATAATAAATTCTAATTCAACTCTACTACTTTCTAATAAATTCGAAATAAGTAACACAAAAGGGATTATTGTTTGTGATTATCCTAACTAAAATGTATGTAAAAGCTTGGTTTGTAAACTTAAATTGAATGATTGTATTGGATTTTTGAATCCACGTATTATTATCTATTTTAATTGTTAATTATGTAATCTAGTTTTATTCATGCATTCTTGACATGAATCGATAAATCTATAGTTCTTTTTCAAGATAAGTAAAGTCTATTCTAGATATGTCCTGGTCCTATTTTTTTAGTTTGAATTCATATGAATAGAATACATTCAAACACACGATTATCTATAAGATTGCACGCACGATATATGTTATTCCTAAAAACTATTGCCTATGTATTAATCTTCAAATGTTCTAAACTTATTATGAGTCTTTCATCGTTACAATAAGTAACTAATTACTTAATTGGTGGCCAATCAATTAAATAATGCAACGAGAATGAAAGATTAATCAAGAAAAACAAGAACTATTAAACTACTTGTCTTGAATTAAAATAAATAAGTAAAATGGTTCATCTTCATCCAATATAAACAAGTATCAATCTTAACATGATTTTATATGAATTACAAGAAGAATAATGAATAAATGTTACCCGGAACATGAATGAATGCAAGAGGTCTTGATCTTCAATCCCAATCTCAAAATTTTCAATTCCTTGATGTAATTGGCTTTCAATTCCTTGCTAGGCTGATATTCTCTCCGAAAAGATGTGAATTATGACTTTGTTTTTGATGAATTTTATGATATTTATGTATATTAAGAGGTTATAGAGATCCTTTGAAATTTTTCCCAAATTCTATATTCATAGGAGCCGAATATTAGGTCAAATTGCATCTAAATTGGGTTCCAAAAGAGTTAGAAACGAAACAGTAAACTATCGATAACAGACATTGCCCTCATTATTTAAAAACATAACCCATAATATACAAATTTTACATGGACAAAAATCAACTAAGAATGGAGAATGCTCGATTGAAAGAAGGCAATGCATATAAATATTTGTTTAATTTCATTGTGATCATTATTATATCCATAATCATTAGTGAACAACTTTGCTAATTATGTCAATATAGTGTATTTGCATCTTTTTCATACTTTAATTACTCACAATATCTAATAAGTTAGAACCTTCTTTCTTTGTAGCTTAATCATATTTCTTAAGTATATCGACGAACCATTTTCAAACTACTCCACCAACATTACCCATCCAATCAGGTTCCATTCACTAGACATGGATACTGGAACCAATGAAGGAGCACTCATTGATAAGTGTAATTTATACTCTTATTCGGGCCTAAAACATCGATATTTGATAAAAAAAATTTAAAAAATATCATAAATTGTTGTATAATATGTTATATAGATAAAACTTAATGGTTGAACAAGAAATTGGAAGAAACAAAAGAAAAATTAAGGAAAAAATGGCAAAGTCCAAAGTTTGAAGATCAAACTGCAAATATTTATAGTTGATTCGGACCATAAGACAATACTTTAAAGATTGTTAGGAGAAAATTGGATGGAATTAGAACTTAAAAAGGAATGGAATATGATCGAAAAATTGTCAAAATCAATTTCTAATCGCACAAGTTATATTTCAGTTTTTTAGTTGAAAATTGAGATCCATTTTTTGGTATAGTAAACATTCGAATTGGAAAACTTATAATTCTACAAAAGTTGTAATTCTTTGAATTAGCTTTCTAGAGCACTTTGAATCCACTCAATTAAATATCGGGAGAGAAAGTTATGATCAAAATACTAACGACTGTGCATAGACAAAAAATTCGCACGCGAAATCAACTTTTATTATTCGATTGGAACTCTTTTGGAAACAAATTTGGACGTAATTTTCAACCAATTTTCTACTCCTACAAATACCAAACCGTATAATACATATTAGAGACCTCTCATAAATATCTCATACTCCAATATTCATCATTTATTATCATCAAATGAGAAAAATTCATAGTTTTTGTGAGAGAATTGAAAGGGACTTGCAAGAATTCAATTAAGTGAAAATTCTAACTTGATTTTTGGGTAAAGAAGAGAATGTGCAATAGGAGATTCATCAGGAAACTATTGAAGAGATTCAAGATTCCAATATTCATCTTTATCTTCTCAATTTATCAAAATCTAGGTTGTCTTTTCACTTAAAAATGATTTCTTGTAATTTCGATATGTTGGGCTAATTTTATACATTGTAAAGATGAGATGAACCCTTGTCATAATATTTTTAGTTTTTAATTAATTATTTTGACTTTAATTTGATTTATTTGTAGATGTTTATTATCATTTTTATCGTTCTTTTCAGTTGCTTGATCACCAATTGAATTGTTAGTGGATTTTGTTGATGTCGAGAGAGATAATAGGGTTTAAGCACAATATAATAAATATTGTAAGGTTCGATAGAGAATAGAGATATACCTCTATATTTTATATGGTTTCAATACGTGCTCTAGCACTTGTTAATACATTTATCATGTTTGCATTTTTCATCGAGATATATAAGGGACATGAATAAATTTAATCGCCATCGAGAAAGACTTTTAATTAAATTAAGAACATTGACCAATATGAATGATTTCAAATTGTTATATTAAAAATAAAATAATAAGGATAATTCGACATTTTAGCAATGCATCTCACATATTTGAAAAACACATTTACTTACTTTCAATAATTTAATTGATAATTTAGGTATTATTATAGAAAAAAATACAAAATTTGTTTGCTGTTCGATTAAAGTTGCAATTAATTTTAACTCGGTCAAACACATAGTTCTCGTGAGTTCAACATGATTATATTATTTGACCACGATCTCGTGCACTTGCGGGTTTTCAAAGCATCACCCATCATTGGAATAGACATGTATGGAACTGCTGAAAATGATGTAGCAAAATTAGCTGCGACTTACGTGGATGGGCTCGAACTTCAGAAAGGAATGTGAGGGTGCTAAGAACCTTTGCTTGGTCGGACAGAACGAGCTCATCCGATCATTTAATTATGCTTCTTTTATTTAATTTTCTGCTGCTTATTTGACACGGGAGTGTCATTGATTACAACACTTGACCAAAGGGAAATCAAGATTCTTTCAGTAGTGAATTGAATTCCAAGAGACAGGTTTTTGAAATAACTTTCAACAGAATTCTGAGAACGTTGAACACATATTTTTCATTCACATAATATATTGTTGGAAAGGTAATTAAGTAAGGATTCTAGAACATTTTACGGATCTGAATTTGGACATTTCTATGGAAAGTCATTGTAATTTTACTCGACTATCCAGCTACCTAATGCACCCGTGAATACAAGAAGATTTTCATCTTTTCAAGGTTCCTAGAAGACTTTAATGTATGTGAATGATGAATGAACGAATTTTTCATTTAGAATTCACGTATGTTCATTTAATTTAATTACTCATGCTTGGACGGGTTGTTCCAAGTCACGACTATACAAGTCACACCATTGTAATCCTTGAAGCAATTGAGTTTGAATATATGAATTATTTAAGCGATTCAAAATGTACTGGAAAACTAACTAAAAAGATACAACAATTCTAGAAATATCATTTTTCCAATTTGAATGTTCACTACACGAAAAATGGATTTCAATATGAGGTTGAAAATCTAGAGCATAATTTGAGTGACTGAAAATTGATTTGTGAAAATATTTTAGCTATATTTCAACCATTTGACTTCTAATTGCATCCAATTGATCCTATGTGATTTTCAATCATCATTTTGTGGTCTAAATCAAATATTGAATATTTTCACTTTGGTCTTCAAACTTTGAATTTCTCCTATTTTAACCTATTTTTCTTTCCTTTTGTCCAATTCTATTATTTTACATCGAGTTTTACCTAACAAATGAAATATATACATGATTAAGCCATAATTCATCAAAATTCATAACAATTATTCTAGAAATATATTTGTGCACTTATCTAACAACCGAAACTTAAACAATTGTTTGTCCTTGATAAGTGTAGTTTTTATACTTATTCGTAACGCTAAATCATGATATTTGGTTATCTTTTGAGTTAAATTCTGCCTAATTTATGTTAAATTGTCATTTGTAGGTAAAACTTTACGTCTAT
>CAIGRP010014899.1:0-55088 GCA_903798385.1 Fraxinus cuspidata
AGATATATGAAAATAATTTTAATGATGAATATTCAAAGTGTAAATTGATATATATTTGCTTTTGTGATCAGTTGTAAAATTCCGATGGTGAATGTGGATTTAGACCATGATTCTTCTTTTAATTGCCTTCGATTTTAATTTGAATTGTTCATTAGTTAATTTCTTTAAAATAGTTTGCTCACAATCAAACCCCCCTCCCCACCCAATCGTTGTTTACATAGCATAAAATTAGACTAATCACTCTTCGTGGGAACCTTACTTCCACTACTAAATTGTTTTTGAGGTAAAGGTTTTATTTTTGAGTGCGTGAGACACTACACCAGTAGAAACTCAATTCAAGACACGGATAAAGGTGTTCAAATCAGACAATGCATATGAACTAGCCTTCACTGATCTGTTTGCTGAAAAGGACGTCTTGCATCGGTTCAGTTGTGTGGAACGGTCACAACAAAACTCTGTTATGGAACGCAAACATCAACATCTCTTAAATGTGGCAAGGGCTCTATATTTTCAAGCTCGAATACCTATAAAATTTTGGACAAAATGTATATTGATAGCTACTTATTTAATAAACAGAACACCATCTCCATTGTTGAAAAATAAATCTCCATATGAAATTTTATATGATGAGCCTGCAGATTATTCCAATCTCAAAGTGTTAGGTTGTTCAGCTTTTGCATCAACCTTGACTAATCATCAGACTAAATTCCAACCTCGTGCTATGGTTTGTGTGTTTTTTGGGTATCCAGTTGGAGTGAAAGGATACAAATTGTATGATATTGAATCGAAGTCCTTTTTCATATCCAGAGATATCGTTTTCCATGAAGAGATTTATCCTTTTCACAAGGTTGTGGAGACTGATCAGCTCATTGATCCATTTCCTGATTTAGTGTTGCCTGCACCTTCACTGGTTCTACATCAAGATACTTGCATTGATCAACTTGAACGTATTACATTGAATGTATGTCTAAATAGCTTTACAAAGAAGAATCTCCAGCTGTCATCTTAACAAACTAACAGAAAAAGGAAGAGTCTAGAAGCTATACAAAAACTAACAAAAAACTACAGTCTAATACGTCTTGTCTGGAATGACTCCATTGAGGTACACGAACCATATATAGTAAATTCTGTTTACTAGTTTTCAAATCCCTTGATATTTTTTTTCATAACCTGCAGCACTTCACCTTTGGTTGACAGCTAGAGCAATATTTTCTGACATCTTAATACACGAGTCTTTTAGTATTTAGAACTCCAACTATGCTTAAAAGAAGAAGATTGTGGTAAGTTGACCCCTAACAATGAACTTTGTTACATCTCCAGACCCCCTTTTCCTTTCATAGCCGATCCTATACTCGAACAAAGGAGAGATTACTCAAAGTTGACGGTCTGTCAAATTTTGCCACAATTTTATGACATGATTCCGTTATTATGTTCGTATCCAATTTATTTATACATATCTCGTTCATTACATGCACGTGCAATGTGCAATAGTCAATTTAACTGCAGCAATTGTCTTTCTTATACTCTGCAAACTCCTTTTCGAAATAATTTTTGGTCCAATTGCAGAAGGGTTTTGCAGAAGAAGCCAAGTTGAAGTTAAGGAAAGCAGAAGCAGATAGGAAATACTGGGAAACGATTTGTAAGAGCTTTCTCAAAGGCAGATAGATTACTCAGTCACAAACATACTTTTGATGACTTTGCTTCTTTCTTCACTGTGTATGCTTTTGTCCAAACTACCAAAGTTTTAGCCTCCAATCATTGTACACTTCTCCATTTTGACAAGTGAAAAACAGATGTCCAGGGCAGTATATCATTAATTTGTTTAATAAGGTGTGTTTGTATAGCTGGAATAGTTAACAGGTCAAGAGATCACAATTACTTGAATTGCATTGACAATATAAAGAGAGTTAAACCAACAATACTAGCAGCGGCACAGTTTCTATTTCCAGCCACTGAATTTTTCTGAGCATCACCTTTAGACGAGCTACTATAGAGGCTTAGGCCTCAAACGCATTTCAAACTTAGTGCTATGTTTAGCCCTTGTCTAAGGAACATTAAAAAGAGTTTTTTGAAGAAAATAAGTTTTGGAATAGTGGTTTTTTAAAAAATGTGCAGTTAAAAAGTGAAAAAAATTTTGTGTTTACATGTAAAATATTTTATTTTGTTAATGTCTGATTGAAAATGAGTTTGAGACAAAAAAAAAAATGTGTTATGAGAAAATGGATGACAAACAGGGGCTTAATACTAACAAGCATAATCGTTATATGTCAAGTCAATTATATGCTGCTATTACAATCACATATAACCGATTCTTTGACTTCCAAAGAAATATTGCATGAGAAGATTGGTATCATATTCTTAGATGTCCACACGGCAAGGAATAAAACTTATCCCTGTAAATATTTTAAAACATTCAGGAAATTTATGCATGAAACATTCAACCATGTTAGGTAAGAAAGCAACATCTCACAAAAGCATTTTTGAAAGCCAAAAAAATGATGATGATATTGTTTGTAACTTTTCTTTCATCTTATAACAATTTTTCTTGCATCCCTCTAAAATAACTGAAGTACCACCATGTTTATCGTGTGCTTGCAGAAGCCAAAATCGTAAGTCGAATAAGTCTAATGTTAAAGCACAATCATTTGTATCCTCCAAAATCCACGCCCAAACTGGACTGTCACCATACTTGGGGAGAATTATATACAGAGTTAGATGAAAGAAATAATTACAGGGAAAACCTGATGTAAGCCTATGACGAAAATTATAATTTAATTTATACAACAATTCAATATAGCCGATCCCAAATTTACTGGGAATAAGGCTTTGTTTATAATTTGGTTGTTGTAATACAACAATTCAGTTAGCATCTATATTCCTTTTCTGTAAAGCATACAATGACAACAGTATGCAAAACGAAAGAGCCTGAAAATATTGCTTATTTACTGTCTCTAAATGTTCTAATAAATGAGGTGATACGATCTTGGGCGTTTTGCACCCCACGAGAAGTTCAAATTGATCTTCCTTTTATTCCTCCTGTCTGAAACAGCTTTCTTTTTAGTCCCAAGGTTACCTTGACAGTTTTCAGCTCCGCAAAGGCACTCAACCTCTGGGCCAAATTGCTCAAATCTGCAGACTCAAGAACAGTAGCTTTAGTCTCTGCAGCTGTTTTGTGTCAAACCAAGAGTTATGTACTAATAGCATGTTCTCTAGGGACAGTCTACCCAATACCATTTACAAAACATGCACTTAGGTTCAGGAAAGCTACCAAGTGCTTATTGGAATTTTGATACAATAGTTGATTAAGTGCACAGCTGCGGCTTTTTTATTGAAAAGTTAATGTAAATTCAAATTTCAGAAAATAATATATGAAAATTTGCTAGCCATCGCACATACCTGTAGTCATAGGTTAATGGTTCTCCTACTTGAATAGATGTAGCTGCAAAGACACCAACACGAATCTCCCCATCGACCTGCCTTTTGGAAAGGAAAAATTTGACAACAGATAGTCAAAATCTTCCGTGTGCAGTACAGGTCAATTTAATGTCAAACATTGGGAAGACTAGTGGAAAAAATGACTATTATAAATGTCATCTAGCATTAATGGGTAAAGAGTTCCTTAGAGTAGGAAAATATGACTATTATAACTGCAGCTTCCATCAAATGGCCTCAGTGCATCAGCTAATGAATTTTAAAGTCTGAAATGTGTGTTACCATCATAACAAGGCCAATCAAAATAGACTACAAATTTTTCATTCCATACAGTACAGAAAAACAACTTAATTGAGAAAAAATCTCAATTTTTTGGTAATTATAATTTAGAATTTAATTTAAAGAGTATATTACAATCTTTCTGAGAGAATCACTTGCTGACATACAGAAGTCTGCAAAAGTATATTTAGAACGGTAATTATTCCTAGTAGGAACTGGATAAGTCGTCGTGCAAGTATCATAAATATTATAACTTGTGAGAGCCTTTGATGGGGTATTAGAAGAGATATGCGTATTTTAGGAAATAATATTAGGGTTTGATTTATTAGCTTTTATAGTATTTTGTTACTTAGAATAGGGTGTTTTGAAAACCCTATATAAATGGGGCTTATTCGATGTAATTCAAAACCTTTGATAATGGTATAATTAATATTCTACCCCAATTTCTCTCTCCCTCTCTCCTCTTCTTCTCTCTTTGCCCCTCCTTTCCCTTATTCTCATCCCTTTCCCTTTCCCTTTCATCTTCTCCAGTAACTGTTCCATAATATCCTACGTCAACCTTACTATTGATGCTTCATATGGTTATTAGAAATGAAAAAAGAAAAAACAACAAAAGGGGGCAAAGTGTTTGGAGTCCATGGAACAAGATAGTGGAACCTATTGACTGAAATAAAAATGTGTTACGAGGATAGGGTTTTAAAAGAAGCAAAATGGGATACATAAATAGGGGTGGTTAGGTGCATTAGGAACTTAGAGAGAGACTTGGCAAAGTTTGAGGGTAGAAGTCAGTCTAGCGGTGGAAGCCCCAAATGGTCTTTCACAATTGGAAGGAATGAAAGTCTATGAGATAGTTGTACTTACCATTTTTCCAGTTTACAATTAGGAGCACAGCTGTGATTTAGAAACCGCGAAGAATTTCCCTTGAATGTCGCATCAATAACAAAATTCTTGCGAATTTCACACATGTAAAAGTTTTGAACTCCCTGGTCCTTCATCTCCCATAGCCTTTTCTCACACAAAGCATCATCAATAACTGAAGAAAGAAACAAACTTTTCGATCATAATATTATCCTTGAAGAAAACGAAACATGGGAGGATAACACGTCAGATTCATAAAATCTTTCATATCCATGCTTTAGGAGAAGTTATGAAAACTTAAATATGAGTTTTATGCATTTCATTTCAGACATCAACAGAGGATGCAATAGCTAAGAGCACTTGTATTCTTAGTTAAACGCAGTAGCATGGGAAAATATGAAAGTGGAATTTATATTCTGCACCACGGGCAATGAATTAATGTCAAAGAAAGAATATCATCATATTACAGAAGGTTTCCTTGGGCAAAGAGTTACAGACTGCAATGTCAGAAGTTTTGTGGATGGATTGAGAATATGGGAGAAGTTCAATGATGAGACCAGAAGACCTTCTGAGGTTGGCCAATAAAAAAATAAATAAGGATGCATTGGATCTCTTTATTCTCAGTAGACAGTAGACAGAGGCCATCAATATCAAGCACAAGGTTGGTTTCATCTTAAATCCTGTGAATTATCCAAGTACTGACATTGAGAATATCATACTATTTTGATAGATTTCTTCAGCAAGAACTCGATCATTATTATCGAAATAGAAATATTGGGGAATTACAAATACTTTTTGTCACACAGCTATGTGGCTAAAATAGATATGTAATCATTCAGTTCAATAGAGCATACAGATTTTGAGATTTTCAAATTTGAAAAAGTAAAATATAATATTTTATTCATTTATAGTATTGTCCTTAGGTTTTCAGCATAAACTGGTTGGAGAAGTGAGAAGCGACATGCCACCTCATCCATCTGGAATGCATGATATATTCCATTTTCACTTGTTGAATAAGTATCATTGGGGAAAAGGCAAATATTGTAGCCGCTTGAAGCATAAAGGCCATTGTCGCTATAATAATGGCAAAGGAGAATGATAAGTTACGAAATGTTGTATATTTGAAATTCAGGTGACTGTAAATCTTAACACCTCGTGTACTATAACATTTATTTTTCACTTCTAATATTTTGCTGACTTACCCCATAAAGAGTAATTCTTGCATTAAAGAAACTATAGTTCAATGTTATCACCACGTCATAACAAATTAAATATGTGTATTCAAGAAATTAATGTAGTTAAGATCAATTTCTAAATCTTTTCACGCATTTAGAGAACCAAGTAAGAATTTTAAATAAAAATTGGGTATGCCAGTAGTAAAATATATGATTATATTTTGACATGCTAGAAATTACCTTCTCCAACGTACTCAATCACAAATTCACCTTCATTGATAGACTCAGCTGCCACTACACCCCAACCACAATGTTCTGTCTGGTAAGCAAAATCCAGTGTTAATGTAGGTGGAAAGGAAAAAGGAAATGGTTAAAAAATTCAAATCCGTAATCAAGGACACAGGATATTATTGAAGACCAAAAACACAACACTTTTACCTTGACAATTTGAATCTTTTTTTCTTTACGAAATGGTCTATTTTCACACTTTCCTTTGCACTGGCAACCTTTTGAGCAGCTGATATACTGAACCCTGTAAGTGTAAAAAACAATAGTGGAAGCCATCAATGCAACTGTACTACGAAAAAGCACAAGTTCTTGATGTGAATCCGTGAAAGAATATTGCAATGCAAATATAGTAGGTGACAATATTTGAATGAATTAAACATGGAAAAGTATCTGCTGATTCCGGCCTCCATATATGTTAAATAAGCTGCATTGGCTTGTAAAGAGGTGTTCGAGTTTAAGAAGAACACGATCCTTCAAAGAGTCTCAAGAAATGCCTACAAAAGAATATGAGAGTGTAAAATGACAGTACTCCTAGAAGTTAAAATCCTTTACTATGAAACCAGTTTTGGTTCAACCAAAAAGCTCTTGTATCAAGTTATCAGTCTCATTCGGCAATAAACGGATCTTAAAAATCTCATTTGTGAAAGAAAAATCTTTTAGTCCTTGTTTTGTAGAGAGCCTTCACATGTAAAGACAGAAAAGGACAACATTATTCAGGAGGATTACTTCAAAAAAAAAAAGGTTCAGATAAGGACAGCTAGAATTTTGAGAACACCATGTCTATTTCAGACATCAAATACCAGAACTCTTCCAATAATTGAAGCATATAGGGAATGTTTATATGACTGGCATGAAATCAAAGATAAGTGTATGGATGTTTAAATTTCTCCGACAGTCAGCTGGTAAGTCATTTACCTGTTACACTCTATTGGATACCAAAAACTTTGTCATCTAACATATATTAAAGATTCATCTTGAATAACATATTATATTAAAAGAATACAAATAAAAAAATTTAATTGTATAAGAACCAGGCATAAAAAGTGTGTGATTTAACTTGATTGAGCAAGTCAACTAAACTTGCTTTTCTTAAATCTTGTTTGAATTGATATACATGCATTATAATCTGATGCAACTCATTTGCAGATCAAATCCCAATACTTTTATGATATGTCAAAGACAAACTGGAATAGGTTGATAAACTATCCTTATGTTCACCATCAATTCCAAAAGCCATTCTACAAAGAGAAAGGATTCTTGCAGGTGTAGGCATTACTCACTGTATACATGTATTAGATTCTGTAATGATTATGCAACACTAAAGTACATCATAGTTCAGTAAAAAATATCGTAAGATAAGGGGTTCAAACTTGTTGGATTAAGACAAAATACATGGAATACAGCTTAAGTCAAGGTAAAAGTACAAGGAGAGAGTCCAATAGGAGTCAGAGTTGCTGAGTGAACAACCTCGTTACCCTTCACACAGAATGTGAAAGTGAAGAAGACTTCATTACATAATTAGGTTGAGCACAGTGGTACAGTAGTATTTTGTGCAATTGAAACTTTTTAAAAGATAAAAACAAATTCTCTATGACTTCAACCAGTCAACAATGCTATATAGGAGTAATCTGCTGGTAGTCAGAAACATCAGATACATAAACTCAGAGTGGTTGAGGACGAGAAGGATGCTAGATATATCTGTTCAGAAAATAAAAAAGCCTAGCAGCAACGGTAAATATGAAGGCAGGCTCTGACCTATAATGACATGGGAAAAAGGAATTCGCACCTTTGATTTTATAAGTAAAATTGATCTCTAGAAGAGCAGAATGGACGAAGAGAAGACACGTAGCAATGAGGTAATACTTTGATGAGCTAAGTTGAGAAAGATTGTAACACTACTTGAGAAAATCTTTTCTTCCTGTCGCTCAGTGTATATTCACAACAGATAAATTAAAATTAAAGCATTAGTAAAAGCACATGCTGCGTTCAGAGTAAAATATGACCAATCATTTGAAGCCATGAACTCCTAACAAGTACAACACATTTGTTAAAATGGGAGGACAACAGTACCTGCACACGCATGCCTCAGAGCATTCAGTAGAACTGCAGCTAGCACATCCACTATCAGCATCAACCTTACTGCGCTTCCTCTTAATCAGGTAAATGTCTGCTTGAGTTAAGTTCACATGAAATTAAGCATTTACAGTCATTACAATTTTAGGTGGTTATAAAATTCACATGAAGTTGAGCATTTACAGCCATAAATAGTTAACCAAATCGAACAGGAAATAGTTAGTTAGAATCATCCAAAGATTTTAATAGTAGTTGAATTCTTCTCATAAATAGAAAGGGAAGATTATGACCATTTATGAAAAAGTAAACAAATTTAATCTTAGCCCCTGTTTGTCACCTATTCTTTTAAAACTCTTTTTTCTACTTACTCATTTTCAACCACACATTTACACAATAAAATATTCTACACATGAAACCAAGAACTTTTTAAGCACACATTCTCCAAAAATTCACTATTCAAAACAATGTTTTTCCAAAAAAATGGCCACCAAACAGGGGCTTAGTAAATCTGAAACCAACACGGATAGGATACTTCTCTTGATGTGCTCATATAGAGGTGGCTCCAATTTATTTTCTGTCAGGTCTTTCCAGTTTATGTCAGTTTTGAATTCCTCATCATTATGTGGAAGAGGCAGGCAAGAGAATATTTCCTGAAAGGTGCAATGAAAATGTTAGAAGTTTGAATAATGACGAGGAGAGATAAATCTAGAAAAAGTAAGTTTATGTCCATGGAGAGGTCCAAAGTGTTTAATACTTGGTATTTATTCGCATAATAATATTTCAGTCTCTAAAACCATATAGGAAATCAAAGGATTCAATGTAGTATTCCAAATCTGTCACAAATAGTCATGACTTCTACATATTCAATTCCAATTTTCTTGCAAAAGGCAAATTTCAAGGCAAAAAAGAAGCAGCGCTGAATAAAATCCAGTTTTTAAATCACTGCTTTATTTCATGCATTATGCATATTCAACAAGAAAAGGAAACTGAAAATCAAATTCTAACCTCTATTCTAGTGACAAGAACCTCGTGCTGCATATTAAACCAGATATGTCAGTCCTGTTAGGCTGTGTAATCAATCAAAATAATAAACAAGTAATAAAGCAACATAAACATAAAAGTGTATAGACAATATCATGTAAAGAATGTGACAAAACCTCAATTTCAATTAATAAATTTTTTCATGAAATAACCAGGCTAAAATATGTTCAGGATTGAATGTTTAGTAATAAATCATATTGATCACATTTACGTGCTTCATGGAAAAAAAATGTTATAATAGAAAACAAGGGAAAAGGAAAAAAAAAAGTTCCAGATTGATAAGTTTAAAGAGCCTTGTATGCATATTATCAGCAACCAAACCTTCATAACAAGCTGTGTGATGGCATCAAGAATTCCATAAATTAATTCTCTATTCTTCTTATTTGCTCCCCTTTCAAGTAATAATCTTTAAGGTAAATAGTAAAGGTATAATGACGAACAAAAATATAGCAGCAATTATTACTTGTAGATTAGCATACATTCGTACTAACTGGAAAATGTGCAGCTTATGTAAAAGAACAAGTCAGAAATATATTTTATGGGAAATGAAGTGTTTAACATTCATGCTTTTTATGTACCACTTCTATGACAACTTTCCGAAATGAGACCTTAGTTTACAGGGAAGTACTGGATAAATTTTGAAAAATATCTTTTCAAGAGATTTGATAACCTTTTTTGTCAGTTTATCTGCTCACGAGAATTGGAAACATAAGTTGCCCACAATAGTGTTCATTCAACATGAAGGACTGGTAACTTGGGTCAGATGGAGCGTCTGAGTCTAGTACCATTCCACAAGCAGCTATGTTCTTAGAATATGAATAAATCTTGACAAAAGAACATGCCCAATCAGCCTTGTTCAGAATAAGCAAAAATGTTTTATTTTCAAAAGTGATAATTCGCTAAGTCACACCTATTCTTTATACCAATGTTAAAGTCAGATGACAGATCTATGTTGAGACACAGGATCTAAGTTCTAAAAGTTCGATTTTTCAAATTTCTTTGATAGAATCCCAGGATTTGCTTGTGATTCGTGAACAGAAATTGAAGAGATAAATATTTGTATTTGTATATTTTTGTAATGAAATTAAAGAACAAAGTGTAATTACAACTTAATGAAATGAAAATTACAATAGTTTGCTAAGCTTTCAAGAGGCTTAGCTCTCTCCCAATTGACACCCTAAGTTCTGCCTACTCAATCCCACTTCCCATCCCCTTAATTATAGTTTGAACTACACAATTTATTAGCCTAAATTTCCATAATACCCTCCCCTACTTTGACTAGATGGAAATATACATGTGTCTTTGGGGCCAATCAATACCCACCTTGTCCTCAAGGTAGAAGCTCAAAATACCTAGCTGGACAATTACCTTTGCCAACACCCAAGCCATAGTTGAAATGTAAAATGGACATTTTCGTATGATAAATTGGGTGAACCTACTCAATCGATGTACTATAATTCGTATGGCATCCATGAAAACCTCATAACCGGCTGCATCCACTTAAAAGTTTAAGCTGTTGAGAGGATCACATGCATATCATTTAAATTTTGTAGTCAACATTTTTTCCATCACAATCTCACATGTGCAATATCGTTAGACTTGAATTTAGGACATTTGTCTACTATAATATCATGTTGACCCACGTGATCTCTAAAAACTCAAACTATTAGAAATGACCACATTTATATCATTTTAAATCTTGTCATCTACAAATTTATACAATCTCGTATCCACAAAATCGAGAACATCATGGATCATGTGGCCCAATAAATATCCTACTACCAAAGGAAATACTAAAGTGGATGAATAGGGGGTAAACAACCCACATTTATATTCTCAGCAACATGAACACTTCAATTAGAATAGCGTGTCCATGTCGACACGTGTCAGATACCGACAATCTGCAGACACTTTGCTATAGTCATTTTTTCTTTATAAAAATATTAAATATTTTTAATTCAAAATTATTATTAAATAACAAATAGATACTCATATTTATAAGATTTTGACAAGAAAGATTAATAAGAAGTCTAAAACTAAATTTAGACTATATAAATAAAGAATTTAATCAACATGTCGACGACGTGTCGTATCCTACTTTTTTTAAAAATCGAGTGTTAATGTGTCCAACATGTGTCATATCGGACACAGGTGTCCGTATTAGTACTTCATAGCTTATATTCTAGTGACATAGTTCCCTCATTTTGATATGAGATTTTGGGTTCATAATCTCATACATTCTGACCGAAGGTCTAGTAATCAAAATTGGATCAATAAATTAGATTCTAGAAGTGGCTCCACCCATGCAAGATGTAGTACTTAGTGTTAGATGTAGATTATAAATTTTCCAAATTAGTATAATTAATATCGTTGATGACTCTTTTAGAGTATTATCATGCTTGACTTCATCTTGCTTGATCATAAATTTTGAAGAAATGCTTCCTTTTTCCAAATCAATGCTTCTAATGGAGAAGTGCCCAATCTTTAATTTTTCTAAACAAGGAAGTTTTTGTATAGGAATGTAAACAGAAGTACTTCCATCAAAGATAACATGTCTCGAAGATGAACTCCATTTGTTATTAGATTGAGACAACAATATCCCTTATGTAACAAAGTATATTTTAATACCTACAAAGAGACAATGATGTCTTTTTAAAAAATTATTATTTTTCAAATCTCTGAAATATGGAAAGCACAGATTGTGTGAGGTTTGCCTCTTAAACAATTGAAAGAGAGGAAAAATGTTATTTTAAAAGTAGTTGAACGTATAACATTTATTAAATGGACACGAGTTAAAAAATAATATATACAATGCTTTAAAGGTAAATTAATTTTAAAAAGTTAAGTCCTCTTTCAACGATATGTCCATGTTTCTTTTGGTAAAACCATGTTTTTTAGAAGATTAGGACAAGAAAATGGATGGAAAATTCTACGTTACTTTAAATGTCTGAAAAAACAAGGAAATTAAATTCAACACTTTTAGCACTTTGAAAAAACCTTCATTTTCTCTCGTAATTGGTTTTCTATTAATTTTGAAAAATTCAAGAAATGATTTCGAAATTTACACAACTTTTTCTAAGAGTACATCCAAGAAAAGCGAGTACATGTAAAGATGACATAATATCTAAAAACTTAGCATAATAAAAAGCGACAAGGTTCCCGTAAATCACAATGAATTGGTTTCATTTCTTTCAATAAACATGCATGGTATTAGCAAAAGGGCAGCCGATGATGGATTAGTAGATGAGTATCCTGTAATGATTGCACCTATATTGATCTCGACAACAGAAATCCTAACATAATCATAAATTAATAAAGAATTCTACTTTTCGGTGTAAGGCCTTCTGATTTTGTAATATATCAAAGACATCTTTGCTACACACGTGAGCAAACCAATTCTCTTATTTATTGAATATCTCTATTAGGATCATCCTTTTGTACATCATTTATCAACCATATCGCAGAACTCTCAAACAGATTTAAAGTACTATCTTGATAATTAAGCCACATTTATTAAAGAAAAAATTATAAATATTGTTTGACAAAGAAAATGAGAATTTGCAACTTTTTTCCATTTAACAATTAACACAAATATTCTCATATTTGTTCGAGTGAAATCATCAATAAATTATTTTTTGTGTAAAAAATTTAAAGATTTAACGTAGAGATGACTCATTCTTTAGAGTGAACACTAAAGAAAGCCTTCTTTTGGCATACGATTAACCTTTTCCAATTGCATAGTCTTTTCTTTTTGCTCTATTTAGCTGGATTTTGTCTGGCTAATCTCTACATGCATTGTTAAAGTGAGTTATGATTATATTTGATTTGAAGAATAATCATCATATTTTCAAAATTTAAATGTCCATATTTCGTTGCAATCTTTTCTTCTACCGGAGAAAATTTCGATACTTTTACCATTTTCACATTGTAGAGACTCATTTCCATTGTAAAGAATATAACATTGCCTAAATCATTCAACACATAAGCAGTAGCATTAAGTCCGTATAAAGAGTTAGATCACTCTCATCATGGAGATTTATTACAGGAAGCCCTAGGAACATCTTTGCCTTGGTAAGAATGATTGAACAGATTCCAACATTCCAAAGGCCACATATATAGCCCCACCACAAATTTTTCAAATTACTCATTTGTCATTCCTTGTTGGTGATTACGGGCTAGATTGATTTCCTTTCTTCCAATAGTTCCTCCATTGACTGTAGCTACCATGGTTGCCTTCTTATTGATTTTATAACCAATGAAGCCTAGTTCCCTTGAGTTGAAGTGACCACCACAAAGCCTATCCTTTTCCTCTTTGGCTGAGGAAAGCTTGCTCGTGGATTATTTGGTTCGTCTTCTCTGCATATCCGAAGAGGAACTTATGTTTATGTTCTTACTATGCCAACTTATTATAGGAAAGGTATGGAGATTTTACTCACATAACCATGTGAAAATCCTTATATGTGGGAGCAAGTCCTCTACTTTTAAAAATTTATTAATCTTGTCCAATGGCATTTTCACAACTACTAACTATCGCAAATATTTTTTTAACTGTCTGAGATATTCACCAAGGGAAAGATCTCTCATTTTAGGATTCAGAAGGATTTCATTCAAGAGAACTTTCACTTAGGTCATACAAATTTGTTCTTTCGTAGAGTTCCACGGCTAGAAAGCGGAATTGACACCATCAATCATCCATAGCTAATAATTGTTGCATCACGATCCCTAATAACCATGTGGTTAATAGGTTGTCATTGTTTTCATCCACACATTGTATTGAGGATTGATCGCCGTCTTACCATCTTCTCCAGTTATCTCCTTTTCTTGTTCGCTGTTCTCAGAGATGTGATTTTCCAGATTGGGACTCCAAACTAGAGGCAAGACTAGTGACCTCCAAATTAGGAAATTGTTGGCACTTAAATTATAGAGATAGTGCTGGTACACTGATGAAAAAACTGAATGCTCAGTTGAGTTTATTATGGGAACTATTTTATTTTCTGCGCTTGATTCTATCCCTTGGGAAGAGCTCTGATGCCATATTAAATTCAAATTGAACTTTTAATTCTCTTTCCAGAAGTCTATACCAAGGAATACAAACTATGTTATATACAAGAGTTTGATTTGAGCCAAATGGTAACGTTCTTGATTGCTGAGAGAAAGCAATGTTAAAATAATAGAGATTGCCTTTCCTAATCTTGAGCAATTCTTCACTAGAAAATCCTTTGGATAGTGTACAGTTAGTTGCTTTGCATGTTCTCCTTTATACAGTGGTGGTTGTGCTGCTGGGTGTTCTTTCTCTGATACAGTTAATGTTTCTACATTTTTTTTTTTTTCCTTTTTCATTAAAGTAGATGCCACTGTGTTGCTGTGCATTCTTCCTTTCAGTATAGCAGTCTCTGCTACATTATTCTTTTCCAACTTCGTTTCGAAAACCCAATCCTAGAGGTGAAGAAAGGTGGTCACACAAGTGTCAACAAGCCAATGACTCTTAAAATGCAACCAATCTATATGCAACCTAATTTCAGACAATTTATGATATCTCAACAATATGAGGACTAATGGAGGACAATAGTGGAAGGGATTGTGAAAGGAACTTTTCATCTCTAGTTCTAACATTAGGCCAGGCAGAGAAAAATGTTCTAATACACTCACAGATCAAGGATATACGTCTCAGTCATCTAAAGAATTATTAAATATAGCAAAAGAAATACGAAGTTGCATTTCTGTTCAGAAATGGAAAGTTTATATCAGATTCATAAGTTACATACATGCAGCCAGAGTTAAAAGGGAGCAAGACTGACCATTTATCAACATATAAGATGCTCCAAAACTATTTTAAATCATTCGTTAGATGCGTGACTCTCTTTGTGAAGAGAAGGAAATAAATATTATGATGAAGTACATGGCTGTAGAGGAATTCAGTGGCAACATATGTATAAGATTTAATGTCTTCCTTCTTTTGTGTCATAAGGAGAAAAGTAGTTTCAAATGCAAATATATAAATAGTAAGTTAAGAAGTGTGTTAAAATGATTCAAGTTATAGCTAAAAATGTAAGTGTCATATCTATAATTTAGAGCATCACTCCTGGAAATCTCAGCTCATCCCTCCAAGGTTTCTCATATCAATAGCTTTAATTGTTGCATAACCAAAATAGACACCTCTTTGCTTAGTAAGCAACAAACCAGACAAAATTAAAGAGGGAAGATTGAATTGAGGTAGTGATGTTCTGTTGGCGATAGTCACTTTGTCGTTTACCAATAGAGCTCTGAGTATAATTGTTCTCAGTTATCGATAACATCAAAACAAATTAAGAGTGCCACACTGCTGTTGAAACAAAGAATGATATTGCATGAATGCAGAAACACTAAACAAAGTATAGAAAATCAAAACAATGTAGAGAAATTTAGAACCGTGCTTATGAATGAAGAGATAGACCTTCTTTGACAAAGCCCAGTCAGTAGGATGCCTCCAACAAATGACCTCCTGTGGTCGATCAGGCAAACGAATCACATGCTCAGGAAATGGTGCGCATCTATCATGCGATGCCACTGGACATCTAACACATCGCCACAATCTATTCTTTTGCTTACACAAAAAGCATGCCTGATCAATAAAGAGATATCAGATAAATAACCCTAGTTAAAATTATCTTCATGGCAAAAATCGAAATCAGTAGATAGAGGAAACAAAGCAAAATCAGAAACTGAGAGTACAGGTATAAAGAAAACATTAATCGTGTCCATGTTCAGAAAACACTAATAAGAAAAGAGTTGACATATATCAAAAACTTTATTTACCAAACATGCAAATCGTTTGCCTATAATAGTGCCACTTCTTCTTGTTGACCTCAACTCCCAGAACTCAGAAGAATTATAAATAAAAAATAAATATATAGCAGAAAAGGAGTGATAAGATTTAGATTATAACTTTTGGACACTTACATGTTGAGGGCACTTGAATTGTTTCAAAGACGAGAAGCCAAGTCGGTCTTTAGCACATTTTAGGTGAAAGGATGCTTGACAGCCACGAACAGTGCATAATATCACCTCACTGTAGATTGCATACTGGCAAACAAGACACGGGACCTGAGATGGATGAAAACCCATGAAAATGTAGAACCAATCACATAATAAGGTGAAATATTAAAAGTGAATTTTGTTTAGAACCTTAAAGGCATGGTGGCTACTATGCTAAATCAGTCTCTGATGCAAAGTTATTACACATGAAAGCATTCCGAGATTTCCATCCTCTTCTTCAAAGATACCAACAGAATGTGGCACTGAGATTAAGGCTTGGTTTTACTTTTTTGTGGATAAAATGTATTTATTAATTTTTAAGTAGGCGTATTAATTTGACTCGAAATATGCCAAATGATTAATATGTACTTCACAACTCTATAACCACAATAAAAGAATAACTATAGGATGGAAAGGAACACAAAAGACCCTTTTAAATTTTGTGGAAAAATAAGATGAAGAATTCCAGAAAGGATCATAACAATTCCTGAATGGACACCAACCAGGTCAGAATAAATTATTACAGAACCACAAAACTAAATAATCTGCAAACTAAAGAATTCTACATGATATAATTTATCCAAACCAATTAATTGACAGCTATAATAAAATTAAGAACTCTTCAATTTTCACCAATTCCACATAATTACAATAATAATTCTTGAAAAATTGAAAATTCATTGACAGGACATAAACCAAATTATTAGTAATACAAAAAGGTACAAAACTTTAATTTTAAATACTTAGAATTTACAATCCAAAACCAACTATTAATTTGCTATAGGAAAACAGAATTTTTTTTCCAGACGTTTTGTTACAAGCAATTAAACAAAACAAAAATAACAATCAAAACTAACTCTTCTAGTCAAAAATAAAAATTCCATAAAGAGTAACAGCAGAAATCCATGAACTACCAAAGCCCAGTATATATCACTCCCAGCTGACAAAGGTAAAAATCCCACCAAAAATCATCTTTAAAACAAATAAGAATGATAAATTACCATTTTAGGAGCGTTACACAGGAAGGGCAGGGAATTCTTGAGTTCCGAGTCCCCATTTTTTATTTTCCTCTTCCCCTTTTTGCATGGCTTCGAAGCCCCACAAATCCCCATTGCTTCATCTTCACCATCCTCGAATTCTCTAATTCCTTCTCGTTCCTCGTCACGAATGAAGTCATTCGATTGAAATCCAGCTTCAAACTCAGAATCCGAATCTAACACCAGAATCGGTTCCATATCAGGATTAAGGTTTACGCCCACCTGAATTTGTTTTCTTACGGGTTTGAGTTCAGGGCATGGAACCGCAGCTTTGAATGCCGATGAATTAAGAAGTTTGTCTAGCGCAGGCATTTTCGGATTAAAGTGAGAAAGCAGCCGTTACACTCTATGCCTGCTCACGTGTATATGCAACGTTGGGTGGGGTTGGGGGTAAGGGTGGGGTGAGGTGGGTGGGGTGGTGTGGTGTGGTGTGGACGATGAGGTCAGGCTGATTTGGAAAAATGTGAGCTGTAACCTGTAGTTAGAGGGGATTTGAGCGGGAAAAATGAAAATGATGTGAATCCTCGTTATAACGGGAGGTTTGAGAAGACGAAATTTTACGAGACTGCCACTAAAAGGTCTGAATTCCAAAATTTACTATAAATGTCGGCCTTTTTGAAAAAATTTCAAAATGACTCATTTTTATTGAATAGAAGAAGTCATGTTTGCGTTCAACACTACATTGCATCGTTCGTAAATTTTTCGTGTTAGGTTGGTCGAGATAAACACGCAATAAGTATACTTTGAATATTATTTTCGTTGTTGGTGGGGAAAAATTTGCAATAAATGCCATTCTATTTCATAATGCTTACCTTAATTGTGTATCCAAAAATCCTTCATATAATGAACATGAATCAATGAATCATAAATAAGGTGTGAGTAAATTTATAAATCAAGTAACAATGTGAAATTAATTATCGTATTAATTGTTTCAGATAATTATATCACGATTTTCTTCATCCAAATTAAAATCACACTAATTTACTTTGTTTTCTACGAGTTTTGGATATGAGTTGGACATCAATTACAATGATATAGTAAAAATTGAATGCGTAATAACTCAGTCTATAAATTTTGATTTGATTATAAAGAAATCTAAAATCCAATGTCAAATATGAATGTACACTAAGATACAATAATGTTAATCATAACCACTAATGCCACAACACTAGTTTAGACAACATTATGTAATTGACTCAATGAAGGATACAATTAAGTGACTCATTCATTGCATTTCTTATTTAATGTCACATTAGTGTCACGTAAACTGGTGTTAACACAATTGATGCTAAATGACATTACTCTATCAAATAATATGTAATTTCTGATTATGATACTTTTTTAACATAAGAATTTTATCATTTTGGAATAGTCTATACTAAAGAGCATTCATGAACATAAATTAAAGTATGGATAGTAGAAGACGATTTTAAATTTTACTTCGCACCAAAGCCAGCTCGTGCATTATGCGAGTTAGGGGCGCAGGCTCCCGATTTATCAAATGTCTCTTATAATTAACATATTTCTTTATGAAAATTTTTGTCAGGGTGAGTATCGTCTCACCAAAGAACATTTTTCATAGACCTACTTTAGTCGCAATTAATTTCCACGCTAATACACAATTAAGTTTATTATTTTAAACATCTATTTTTTGAATTGCTGACTAAATTATCTATAGTGACCACACACAAAGACTTGAAAAGTAAAATTCAATCACGTAAAGTACAAGGTCCACAAATTCACCATTGTTATATATGAATTAACTATTAATTACTTGTTCTTGTCAATTCTTACCGTAATTGAAAAATCAATTATCCTGATTTATCAATAGTCTTTGTCGAAGTCAATCAATTTTATACATGTATATGAATTTAATTATCTTTAATTAAATTGTGAATATATAAGCATGCATTAAATCAGAAAGATCATTACATTGCGATTTCATAGAGCATAGATTATATATTGTGAATTTATCCAATTTGCTTCTTCAAAGCTTCCATCCAAGTCCAAACTTCCCGGTTGTTTTTCAATTTCATCATGTTAACTCCAATGTGGCTTCAATTCTCTTCCTTTACGCCCGACTCACCTTGAAGTGGAGTTTTCACCTATAACAAGCATTATATACACTAAATTAATTAAAAGATCACGTAATTAATCCATATTATACAAGTTCAAAAGCTCAAATTATCGTATAAAATACAATTATCAGAGATTAATAACATTAAAAAGCAAAAAAGATATAGATTATAAACATTTTTTAGTCAGTAATATTAAAACATAAATAGTGTAACAAATTTAATATATGAAAGAAAATTTCTTTGTTAAATAAATAGATTATGATATAAAATTTAAATATTAATAAAAAAATTGGTGAGGAACAAAATAAAAGTATTATAAAAATAAGTCATCACTAATATAAAAGATATTATACGTCAATGCCAATAACTTTAAAAAAATGAAAAATATAGAAAGAACCAAGTTTCCTTCCGTGTCTAATGACTTTTGACAACATCATTGACTACATTGTCATTAGCAATTGCTAACGAATGTAATTCGATAATCACCATTGATATTGTTATCAGTAATTTCATTCAAATCATCAAGAGAAATTGATTTTAATCATAATTACCAACAATCATACCGTCAAGAATCATCAACAAAATTTAGTATTCATTGCTACATTATTTTTTTTCCACTATTATATTTGAAAAGGCCCCTTTACGACTTTGTCTAACACCCCAAAATTACTTGAGCCATATATGTACGCTTGCATCAACATCTCAATTTTCATCTTTTCACATCAGTAATGAATGAAAACATATTCAAAACGAAGAGTTTAGTGGATCAAACTATGACACTATTAAATCATCAATTAGATACTTAATTGAGCATTTCAAAATATAAAAAAGGCATTGATTCAGTAAACATAAATTCGATTAAATGTTATGGGATACAGGATGGGAAACTAAATACATTGAATTATATTGTACCAAAGAGTACTATATCTTTCTAAGTATGTATATTTTGATTATCAACAAGAAAAATAGAAATCCAAGGAGAGCAAGTCGGATAAAATGATGAAATGTCACTTGGGTTTATGTAGAAGAAATCAATTCTAGGGACATAAAGTTAGAGAAAAAATATCAATACTTTAAAAGTCTATGGGCCATTTGCAAGCAAGGCTATAAAATTGAGGGACATACCACATTTTTCATCCTAAGAGTCTAATAATTAGAGTTAATAACGTGTTACAAGAAAGAGTAATATTATTTATATCAATTAGATATGATCACAATGTGATATGATATTAAATGATAAGAACAATAAAGTGGATCTTTCATCCATACATTTAAGATTATCATTTCATAGTGCATTACCTTCTACCAGAGATTATTATCACCTCCAATGAAGATAAATAGCATTAATCTATAAGAGATTATCTCAGTATTTTTAGGGCCTCTTTCTTTTTTCTTTCTGAGCTTGATGAAAGTTTCTAATGTACCCCAATATACTTGAAGGTCAAGCATCAAATCTTACCCAACTTAGGTGTCCCTAGGCAAAGCATATGCGTAGTAAGGTTTTTTGTGTTTTTAATAATATTTTAATTATTGATAGACCAATAAATTAATAATAACGCATATTTTGAAAATTTATAGGTACTTTATACATATTTTTTAAGTTTTCAACAAAAACATAATTCTCGAAATTATAAATACTCTAAATCAATATTTTTCTTTAATGGAAAGAGAATGTTATGTTCCTATACTGAGTTTGGGTTATATATGGTCAGTGCAGACTTATTTCTTTTTTTTAAGTTCTAGCAATGGTTAAGCATTATGTTGAGCAAAACATTTAAAAAAAAAAAAAAATGATGTGTGCCTTCTCTGCTTATGCGCACCTTAGATTGTCAACTTAAAGTTAATTGACTATTTTTCCTACCTAGGCACGAGGTGAGGCAATTTCTTTAAACGCCAAGTCTAGACATGCCTTTGAAAATTACTTATTTTCAACTAGCTGATATTCATATGTACTATAAGAACAGCTACACAAGTGGACAACTTTCTTGGACTGAAATTAGATTGTAGTTAGAGTAGATTAGAAACAACACAAACTAGATCAATTGTAAACGTCATGTTTGTGTCTAGGCTTAAATAGCGCTTCTCCACGGTTTAAAAGTTCAACATTGAGTTCTGTTAGGATGTGTTTGTGATTGCTTTATTCGTATACAAAATCTAATTATTTGAGGTGTAATAGAAGTCAAAAGAGTCTCCAAAATATAGGTTATTTGAGTCGTAATTGGAGTCAAAAGAGTTGGCATTGGTAGATTCCTAAAAGGAGTTGAAGACAATTCAAGAAGATTAAGAAATGGACCTACAGGCGCTAGCTAACCGCTAGCTTTCCTGCTCAAGCGACTCAACAAAATTGAAGCAGAATCTGATGCTAGTCAGCACTAGCCTCATGCTCAAGCATTGTATATATCCGAGTAAATCCTATTTCGATTAAGAAACTTGAGTTTCCTATCCTATTTCACTCCAAACACTTTATATTCTGAATACTCAAGCCTAGATCGTCCCAAAGGTATGTTGGATCATTATTTCATTATAGAGAACATTATTTGAATATCAAAATCACATTCCAAAGTTCTCTTGATTCAACCCCATAATTGCTTATTCATAATTCATCCCAAACATACATTGATAGGTTGAGCCATAACCAAAGAAGTTCCTTAGTAATTTACAAGTTAGGCAGCCAAAGTTAGTTAAAGTTTAATTGTATTTGGACTAATTGTAAGTTAACTTTTCTAGTGGATCGTTTACTGGCAAGTTCACTTGAAGATTTTTTATCCTCAATTTGGATTTTCCTCTACGATCAATTTTTTTTTTTATTACTTACTTTACAGTTTTGAATTGATTGATTAAAATTCACAGACATAGTTTTAATTAAATTAATTAAGCTTAAGCATCTAGAAATCAATTATTAAGTGATTTGTTGCTTTTAACCGTCTACTTCTATATTTGGGTCTAAACTATTAGACTAATTCTGTATTTGGGTCTTTCAAGTGGTATCAGAGCTTAATATCGATCTTTTATCAAAATTTTGTCTAAATGAGTCTATCACTTTCTGATTCTGGATTTGTGTGTATATGGATATTTGGGAGGCTTATGACCAATTATTTGGTGAGTGTGTTAAGTTGAAAAAAGTGAATTACACTGCCTTTCAAAAATTGAATATCTTGAATTAGAAAAGGAAAGCCTTGAGCCAAACTTGAGGAATCCACTAGAAGTTTGAATGAGTTAAGGGGTGAAAAAGAATCATTTGATGTCAAGGTTAAATCTCTTATGAGTGATGTGTAAAAAATCAAATATCCAACTCCAGTCTTTTTCTAGCGTATCTAAGAAAAATGATAATATGATTGGTCCGAATAAACCAACAGGGGATGGAGAAGGTATAGTCTTTAATAAAACAAATTTCAATGTCGCTTCCTCTTCTAAAAATAAGTTTGTACTTCCCCCTATCAATCATAAAGTTCAAAACATAAAACCTAGAGTTGGTCTTAAATTCATCACAATGTGTCACCATTGTGGTAAATTAGGACACATAAGACCTAAATGTCGCCAACTCTTAAACAGGAACAAGACTCAAAGTGTAGAAGTCCAAATGCCTAGATCACTTGTTCAAAATAGGTTTTCTCAACCTAAGGTTCATAATTTAAAACCTAAGATTAGTCCTAAATTCATTCCCACGTGTCATAACTATGGCGAATTGGGTCACATTAGACCAAAATACCGTAAACCCTTGATTAGAAAAAAATAAACAAGATGTAACTAGTCATCTTAGATTCTTGACTAAGCAAGTGAGCCACTTGACTGAGTTGATGACTCAATTGAGTAAGATTAAATCTTTTTCTAAGAAAATTTGGGTCAAAAAGAGTGAACTCATAGATCAAAATAATGATTTTTATTGCAGTATTGATCGCGTTTCTCTTCAAGATAAGAGTGTTTCTATGCCTCATTGAGTAGGTAGTTAGGTGCTAGCATTTACTTTATTTATGATATCTACTTATTCATGCATGCACTCTACACTTTTTCCTTATATTTTTTGCATTATTAAAAAAAAAAAAAGAAGGAAAAAGGATTTTTTTAATAATATTTTGGACATGTTAATTTGTGATCAAGTACTTATATAATTAATGAATAGTAAATAAAGTTTCCATTAACTTTACTTAAAACTCAATTGGAGTACTTGGTATAGATTTTGATTACTTGCACTTAAGCTATCATGAGTAGATTTTGACTGCATGAGCAAGATTTGGGATGTCGATCATCTGTGTGCTGGGTTAAATTTAAATATGGAATGACCTTTGACTAATTAACCTAAACTCTTGTATATTCCTCATAAAAGAAAAAAGTATTAAGCTTCAAAGAAAAATATTTGAATTACTTAAATATTGTGAGACAGTCTTATACTTTTTTTATGATTTGAGTGATTAAATCTATAGGGTATCTTTATACTTGGTGCCCTACAAGTCATTTAACTTTAAAGTCATCGGCCTAAAGTTCATTATAAAGGTCATGTAGATAGCTTAAATAAGAAGAGTCTCTACATAATATTTGAAAAATAAGAGAATATATATATATATATTCCTAAAAAATCTTCTCTCTTAAAAATGGAATCTTTTTATTTTTATTATTATTTTCTCTTATAATTTTTATGGCTTTTTGTCTTTTCTTATATTAAATAACTCCGACACTGAGAGATATAGAGCTCAGTTATTTGCTTCTTGATATGTAAAGACGAGTCACCTCTATTTCAATCTAGTGCGGCTAATATGTGATTTTCTATAATAACTAATCTACTTATTTCTCCATTTTCTAGACATATATCAATAAACTCTTTAAAACTTTCTAAAGAGCAGCAAAGCAAAATGGATTAAGTTTAACTATCTAATGGCATAATATATCGAAAATTAAAAACAATATATTTATAATGGCCTTAGAGTACTTTACCGTATATATATATATGCTTAAGACTGTAACCAAAAAAGATTTTCATCGTGTTTAAAAGGCTTTATCAAGCTCTCTTAATCAATAAAATAGTCGACTTAACTTACAGGATTACTTTATCTTTTTTTTTTCCATAGAATCCAAAATAAAGAAACTAAGAGCGTTAGGATTATATTTGAAAATAAAATATAATTTTTGAATAAATTGATCTCTTACTTGGTGTTTTCTATTTTAGGCCTTGCTCGAAAATAATAAAGTAAACGAAAAATATAAATAAGAGAAAATGTAAAAATGACTTACATTATTTCCGAAGTCTTTGAATCTAAAAGGATGTCTTTGAAGTTTGAGTACAAGTGTTATAGTGTGTCTTTTTTTTTCTCGGTGTATGATTCTTTGTGGTTAGTGTTGGTATTTAAAGATGCTGGTACATCACGTCTATTCTTTCCATACTGTACAACTTTAAAGGTATGTGAGTTATAATTAAAGAAAAAGTAGTGTATAACTTTACATGTGTGTGATTTACAATTAAAGAATTAAATATTGCTTTACAGCTGTAAAAATTCCTTTTGAAAATTTTGACTTCAAGCTACAACTTTTTGACTTTCTTTGCTTGATAATTGTCCTTTAAACACTATTCATCTGTCTTTTGCTTTTCCTTTACGTCTTTTCTCATTTAATTATTGCTTATTTGTCAATAATCTCTATGTAGGCTTCTTTTAGGTCTGCATCAATTTCATTAGTTTGGTCATTTGATATGTATTCTTGTTCTTCTGTATTTTATTATCTTTCTGATAATTCATCATTTGTTTCTTGAAAAACTATCAAATATAGCTCTTTTTGTTGAATATTTGATACTGGAACTTTTCTATTTTAACTCTTATAGGAATATGTCCTTGACAAGAAATAACTACATTGCTCCATTGTGCTACAAGTTTGAAATTATTATTTTGAACTTTTATTATTGCCACGGTCCTTGAGATTTGTCTTTCGTAATCAATCTGTCCAATTTTTATTTTTATATTAGTCTTAGAGGAAGGTCTAAATCTTTTGGCTCCTTCGTATATTAAAATATGGTAATAAGCTGGAATTATTATACCATTATTTACAAGAGGTGGTCTGAAAATGAATTGAATCATTAAAGGGTGATCATTTAACTGACTAAGAATCTATTTAAATTTAGATGGAAAAAATCTAAAGGATTTGTTTAGAATGTATATAGTGTCTATCATACCAAACTTTAGGGTTGAATACAAAATGTCTTCTTCTTCAAAGATTGTATAGTCAAAAGAAATTGTGAGATAATTGTGTCTCAGGAAAGCTGAATTAGTTGCTGATTCATATTTGAGGCAATGTTTAAGAAAGTATCGATTTTGATAGTGGCTTAGAGTTTTAGAGAAAATGATAATCTCTTGTATGACTGACTCATTTATAACACTTCGGACAATACTGACACAATCGCCAATTTTTGTTATAATTCATATAAAGTCTTTTCTTGTCCTCCAGCTATAGAATCTGTTAATTCAATAAGTCTTTCTATTTTATCAGAATAATTTCTACTTGTAGATGCAATATCTTTAGAGATAGATCTTTCAACAATATTTCTAGTACTTAGTCTTTTTAAGCTATCTTGTAACTGAAGAATCTCAATTTCATATTTACTAATAGTTTGTTGAGATGAAGAGATTTCGTCTTCAAAGATTTGTAATATTTCTTCTAATAGTTGTTTTCTAATATTTAAATTTCTAACAATCTTAGTCATAGTTTCACAACTATCACAAAGTTGTATTGATGAGGATGAATATGATATTTGAGAAGTAAAAGGTTGCATAGTCATAGTCTATCTAACCCTTTGAGATATATAAAAGTTAAATCATATTATTTCTCTACAGAAATTTAAAGCTTCTTCAATTGTGTAATTTAAAAATGGGATCTAGAAATATTTCTACTTATTGCAATACTTTTGGCCAATAATTATATATATCAGGCTTTCTACTTTTAATTACTGCTAAGAAATTAAAATTTATGCTTTTCACTTAGATTGTGAATATGTCTAAAATGGTTAGCTAGATCATTAATGCTATCTAATATTTTTCTAGAGTCACGTGTCATCCAAAGATTATCTAGTAGACAATGCTCCTTTTATGGTAGTTTTTCTAAATTATTTCCTCTGAATTGGATATTAGATTCTTGTGGGCCACTCTTAAAGTAACATTTTCAAAGTTCATCATCATGTGACCCATCTGTACCATGAAAATAATAGGTTAAAAAATTAATAATTTGTCTACTTAAATTATCAGCCAAAATATCATTCTATCCATTTATGTGTTCTATATTGATATTTATAGCCGTTTAATATCTCATATAATTTTAACCATTTTTTATATCTTATTTTATCAAAAAAAAAAAAGATTAATAAATTTTACTATAGCTTCACAATGTGTCCTAATTGTAAACTTGGTATTTAAAAATAATGTAAAGCTTTCTATACTATGCATGATGGCCATTATTTCATAGTCTAAACTAATCAAGTATTTTCCTTTTATCTTATATTTTCCACTAGCATCTATATTTATTAGGTTTGGAATATAAAATTCCTCCCCATCCTAGTTCACATCCATTTGTTTTTATTATTTTATATTCACTATCTAATGGTAATTCTAATAGTAGTGAATTTTTAACTTCTTCTTTTATATATCTAACTAGATTTATATCTGACTCATTAAAATATTTTTGTCATTTACTAGATAACTTACTATACAATGGTCCTACTTTTTTTTTTTCTAAATTTTTAATAAAATGTTTAGCATAAGTCAAAATTCCTAAAAAAATTTGTAATTTTTTAGTTTCTTCTATTTTATCTAGAAACTATAGAATTGTTTGTACTATATGTGGTTGCAATTGAATTTTTCATTCTTCTAAAATTATCCCTAAAAAATCAATTTTTGTTTATTTATTTCCATTTTCTTTTTACTTATAATTAAATCGTTTTCTATAAACTCATTTATAATTATTTCTATATGCTTCAAACGTTCTAATCTGATTTTTACTATGTACCAAGATATCATTTATATATACACAAATAAATAGAAAATAATTTAAAATACTATCCATCTTTTTTTGAGAAATAGATGGTGCAATTTTTAATCCAAAAGAAATGAGTAACCATTCAAAACGTCCTAGTGGTGTAGTAAAAGATGTCGAAGGAATAGAATATTTTTTCATTTTTATTTGCCAAAATCCAGATTTATAATCAAATTTTGAAAATATTTTACCTTTTTGTATTTATCTTGTATTTTTTGTCCATCTTCTACAGTATTATCGTTTAATCTTTTGTAATTTATAACCATTTTTGTTTTTCCTCTTTTAATTTCACTATGATTTCTCACCATAAAGGCTGCTGATCTATGTTGGATATTAGATGGTCTTATTATTTTTAAATCTAATAACTCTTTAATCTGTATATTAAAGTTTTCTATGTTTTGATTTGTATGTTTAATTTCAGTTATTCTTATTTTCATATTTTCTTTTATGATTTCTAATTTGGCTTCGATTTTATTTTATCCCACTATTTTATAGGGTCTTCTCCTATTATCTGTATATTTTCAACTAATTTTAAAATTCTATCTACACTTTCTACCTTAGATGATGTTTATTGAAAATTATTAATTCTTTGGTTCTTGGTAGGAAATCAGTCTTTAAGGTTTCTAAAGATAAATGCTTTAAACATTCTGGATTATCTAAATTTTCATCTTCTGGTTCTATTTGTGAATGCTAGGGTCCACCATACTTCGCTAATTACAACATCAAGGATAATTGTTAAACTCCCATTTCTACTTAGTAAGAATTTTATTCCTATAACAAATTATTCTTTTATTAATTCACTTACTAATATAGTTGTTAGATTATAGTTTCTTTCTTGAAATTTAAATTTATAGTCATCAAAAAGTCTTTCTTTGAATCCCATTTTACTACCATCCATTTGAATTCCTCTTATTTCATATTTTAGCTTCTGCATATAGTCTTTTAGAACTAAATCTTATCAAATTATATTAAATGTATAACCTGTGTTTATTAAAGGCATTGAATTTAGTTTTATTTATTTGTATTTCTATGGGTATTCGGAAGCTTTTAATTGGCTTTACTCTGGATATTTGACAAATTATTTATTCTTGATTTTTTGTTTCTAAATAATTATTTTCTGTGTAATTATCTATAACTTGTTTTCCTTTTGTCTCTAAATTTCTAATCTTATATTATATTTCTCCTATAGTTTCATATTTTTTATCTATTCAATTTTTGTATTTATTATCTTGTCTTCTAGTCTTTCTATGTCCTCACTATAGTCTTTAGTATAGTCTTTAGTTTTATTATTAGCTTCTTCTTTAATTCCTAAGCATTTATTACATTGAATTTCTAAACAATTTTTTCGTTGATTTCTATTTTTATGTCCTATGCCTATTTTACATATCTTAAATTTATCCATCATTGATCCCTGTCTTAAAAAATCTAGTTCTAAACTGCTATAACTTTCTCCAGAACTACTTATAATTTCTAAATTGTCTAATTCGTTATATGTATACATACTATATACTGAACTACAAGATTCATTATCAGATAATTCAATAATATTACACTGTATGTCTTCAATTATCATAGATTTAGCTATAACTTCTTTATTTTTATATTTATCGAGGCATTTATTAGCAAAATGTCTAGGTTCTCCACAAATATACCATTTAGTCTTTTTTAGTTTTTGGCTTTCTAACGTGTCTATTTTAATTGGGTCTTCTGTTTTTATAATATGTCCTATTTGGTGTAATATTATATTTCTTTTTATCTTGATATTGTCTTTTATATCTATGTTTTTTTTATCCTTTTTATATAATTTATTCTTTCTTCTTCTATAATTATAGTTATGTGGTGTATATAAATCCGAGCAAAAAGAATAATTTAATTTCTTTATTTGTTTTCTAGCTATTTCTTCTATACAATATTCTTTTAGTTTGTATATTATAATTTTATGGTAGCGCTAATGGTTACATCCCTTGTTAGTCTTGATTTTAAATCTTTTCTAATCTTATCATTCCATGATGGTGTTATCTTTCTATATAATCTTTTAAGTATAGGTACATCTAGTGCTAAACCTATGTACTTGCTAATCTTTTAAAATCTAATAAAAATTGTTGTACATATTTCATATTACTAATACTTGATTTTTCTAAATCTTCTAGGGCTTTATTTTGTTCGTAAGCATTGTCTGTACTAGGATTGGAACCTATAATTAACTCTCTAATAAAACTTGTAAAATTCCTAGGATTATCTCATCCGGCCATTCTTAACCTAATTTCTTCTGACTTTAGTCTTTTGGCTGTAACATATATATCTAATGTTGTCTTTTCTAAATAAGTTTCTAAATAAGCCCACATTTCTTCTACACTCATTTGTATAAGTACACAATTATATGTTCTAATTATAAAATTTTCACATTTAGTTATAGTGCTAGGTCTATTTTGAGGTTTACAATTATTTAATTCTAAAATTAATCATCTATCACTTGCTAACGGTAAACTACATCCTTTTTTTGACTGTCTTTCACCTAAGCTTCTATATTTTTTATCTTCTCATTCATAGTCTCTAGTAGGGGGAAAATGATATTTAGCTCGTATATCATATTCTGTGTTCATGGGTTCTTTTCTTTTTCCAAATTCTTGGTCTGTTTCTAATTTAGTTCGTTTGTTGGCTATCTCCAATTTGGTTTCTATAATTGCTTGTTCTTTTTATATTAACATTTTAATTTCTATTTCTTTAGATTTTCTAAGATTTCTATAATATTTCATATCTGTATATCCAAATTCATTTTTATCGTCTTCTCTTTTGTCTTCTTCAATGTCTTCATCTAAAGCATTAACTTCATCTTCACTTTCGTAGTCTTCTATTTCAAAGTATCCATATTCTCCTTCATCTTCTTCTTCATTATTCTTTATCTGCTCCACTTGTTAATTATAATTTCCAAATATAATACTTAGGTTCCATTACTATTTTTATACATGATAGTGTCTTTTGGTATTAATATAGGTCTTTCTAAAAAACAATTCTCAAATTTCAATTTAATCCTGCATTTGTTTTTGAAGAGAATTTCTTTGCTGGGATAACATTTATACCTTTTTGTCCTAATAATGTAATTATTTGATTATTTTCTAATTTATAGTTGGTAGTACTATTTTCACTAAATCTCCCTATGAATCATGTGCAAATTATAAAATTATCTTCATCTCTTTTCATTTGATATTCTTTAGTTTTTTTCCTATTTTAATGTCTTTATAAAAACTTTTTGTTCTAACTAAATAACTTGGTGTAAAATATACTATTCTGCCTTTATTATTTATGTATAATCTTATGCTTCCTAATAATCCTTGTTTTATGTCTGTAAATCTGCTATCACATAAATATACTAGTACTTTAGCTCCTAAATTTTCTCTATGAAATCATTTCTCTTATTATTATTATTAATCCTAAATGAGTCCGTTGAAGATTTTTATTAACAATTTCTTTATAAGATTCTTTTTCTATTAAATTTATGGATATAAATTGTTGTTCATGTGTACAAGAAACATATCTTTCGCCATAATGTTAATATATTAAAGATTTGGTAAATATATTTCCTTTTTTATATATGTCTAAAACTTTTACTAATTTTAATTTATTTTATCTAAGCATCTCTATCTGTTCATATATATCTATATTCTAATCTTGTTTCAGATTACGTTTTTCTACTTAATGTCCTTAATAAAGGATTACCAACTAATCGACTACTACTAGTTACAATTTATTTTCCTTTATCCATTACGTGTAAATCCACTTAGTTTTCTTAAATCTACAAGGCTCTTTAACATTATCTAAATCTAATTATTCTAGTCTATTTATTATATTATATAAATCTTGTCTAGTATCTTTTGACTTTTCTTTTTTTAATGCTTTAACTCTATTTTTTAATTTTTCTAAGTTAGGACTAGTATCTATTTCTTATGTATGATTAAAATTTCTTTTTAATATTTCAGTAAATATATTCTAAATTATTTTCTAAATTCTTTATATTTTTATTTTTATTTTCTAATAAAGGTTCCACCTTATATTTGAATTGTTCTTTTCTAAGTTTTCTCCGCAATTTACGAGTAAGTATACAATACTATTTAGTTGTTTATCTTCAGAACGTGAAAGTTGTATAAAGCTTTCTATACTATGTATGATGGCCATTATTTCATAGTTTAAACTAGTCAATTATTTTCCTTTTATCTTATATTTTCCACTAGCATATCTACAATTTTTTTCTTCCTTTTTAGCACATATTTTTTAGGTTTGGAATATAAAATTCCTCCACATCCTAGTTCACATCCATTTGTTTCTATTATTTTATATTCACTGTCTAATTGTAATTCTAATGGTGATAATAAAATTTCTTTTTAATATTTCAGTGTTTTGGTTTTTAATATATTCTAAATTACTTTCTAAAGTCTTTATATTTTTATTTTTTCTAATAAAGGTTCCACCTTATATTTGAATTGTTCTTTTCTAATTTTTCTCCGCAATTTATGAGTAAGTATACAATACTATTTAGTTGTTTATCCTCAGAACGTGAAAGATGTATAAAGCTTTCTATACTATGTATGATGGCCATTATTTCATAGTTTAAACTAGTCAATTATTTTCCTTTTATCTTATATTTTCCACTAGCATATCTACAAAATTTTTCTTCCTTTTTATCACATATTTTTTAGGTTTGGAATATAAAATTCCTCCACATCCTAGTTCACATCCATTTGTTTCTATTATTTTATATTCACTATCTAATTGTAATTCTAATGGTGATAAATTTTTAACTTCTTCTTTTATATCTCTAACTAGATCTATATGTGACTGTTTAAAATATTTTGTCTTTTACTACATAACTTACTATACAACGGTCTTACTTTTTTTCCAATTTTTTTAATAAAATGTTTAGCATAATTCAAAATTCCTAAAAAAGTTTATAATTTTTTAGTTTCTTCTATTTTATCTAGAAACTGTAGAATTGCTTGTACTATATGTGGTTGCAACTGGATTTTTCATTATCCTAAAATTATCCCAAAAAATTCAATTTTTGTTTATTTATTTCCATTTTCTTATTACTTATAATTAAACCGTTTTCTATAAACTTATTTAAAATTATTTCTAAATGCTTCAAACGTTCTTTTCTAATTTTTACTATGTACCAAGATATCATCTATATATACAGAAATAAATAGAAAAGAATTAAAAATACTATCCATCTTGTTTTGAAAAATAGATGGTACAATTTTTAATCCAAAAGGCATGACAAACCATTCAAAACGTCCTAGTGGTGTAGTAAAAGATGTCCAAGGAATATAATATTTTTTTCATTTTTATTTGCCAAAATCCAGATTTATAATCAAAATTTGAAAATATTTTACTTTTTTGTATTTTATTTATTAACATGTATTTATCTAGTGTCTTTTATCCATCTTCTATTGGATTATCGTTTAATCCTTTGTAATTTATAACTATTTTTGTTTTTCCTCTTTTAATTTCACTATGATTTCTCACCATAAAGGCTGCTGATATATGTTGACTACTAGATGGTCTTATTATTTTTAAATCTAACAACTCTTTAATCTACATATTAAAGTCTTCTATGTGTGTGTGCGCGCGCGCGCGCCCGCGCGCGTATATATATATAGGGGAGAAAGAAACATACATACAAATTTGAATATGACTATTTAATTAAAAACGTTCTAGTAGCATTGGGTTTGATTTTCATAATTTGACGAATATATTTATTCATCAGTGATGTCTTTGTATATCCTTTTCTCACTGATATAAGGTTTGAGATTTGTTTACAAGAGCTTAATGGCATTTTACACAAATAAATAGTTTATACAATTTACTCCATTTAAGCTTAAAAGAAGTTATGTTTGAAAAGTTTATTGTTTACAAATTATATATGTATAAGTAAGTAAATAACTGTTCTTGATATTAATTTTAAAATCCAAGAAAAATAGTGGTCTCAAAAGAAAAAGAATTTTTTTGCATAATTTCATAATTTTGCGTGTGCATGTTGTTTTTAACTCATACCTCTCCATGTTATTCATGATTGCATTACTTATTTACCTTTGTTATTCGTGACAAAAAAAAAAAGAGAGAGAGGAAGAGAGTATTTATTTCAGGAGAATTGGGTAGTAAACGAGTTAGGGAAGAAATTTAAAATTTTTAAATTTTTTTATTATTATTTGACCTGGAGGAGTCATGGTTCATTTTTTATTGGAATTTTAATATTGATATAGTGTTTTGTGTTTGTCAATATTAATATTGATATTCTATACGTTATTTTTAAGTTAGTAATTCACATAGTATTGCATGCTTTAGTGTTACACATGTTTTACTTATGTTGTTTTATATAACTTAATTATATTTTTTTAATTGTTAATTTCCTCTTACTTTTCTCATGGTATTGTTGTTTCCATGTGTTTTAGGAAACAAGTTAACAAGATGTTGAAGTAAATATTGGGAATTGAGTCTTTCTGTAGTTTGTTGCTAGGCGCTTTGATTTTGACTTTAAAATAAAAGATTTTATCACAGATTGCCAAAGTGTTCTGAAATTTGAGAAGAGGATCTTGTATTTCCAATGCTCTGTGACGAAAGGAGTTCATTCTTGGTGATTTAGGAGAGAAAAAAGTGGCCTAGAGTTCTGAAAAGTGCTAGCGCACACAACCAATGGAGTTCCTTGGTGATTTACAAGTTATGTAGTCAGAGTCAATTAAGGTTTAACAATATTTGGACAAATTGTAAGTTAATTTTTCTAGTGGAACATTTACTTGCAAGTTTGTCTCGAGGTTTTTGATCTTGAGTTTGGACTTCCCTCTATGATCAATTTGGGCGATCATTATTTACTTTATTGTTTTGATTTGATTGATTAACATTGATTGGCATAGGTTTAATTGAATTAATTGGCTTCAATAATCTAGAAATCAATTAAGAAGTTATTTGTTACTTTTAATTGTTTAATTCCACTTGTGGGTATAAACCATTCGGCTAATTTAATCTTTCAAGTTCAAACTTTTTTCGCAAATAGGAGCACGCTCAGCTAAGCTTAAAAAGGTAGATTGAAAAGCACATTTTAAAATAAATAATATTTATCAATAAAAAATTGAACAACGAAGTTAACAGTTTTTACTTAAAGAAAGAGAAAAAGAGTGAATTGTTTCAAACATGTTTGTAAATAAAGTTTTTTATAATAATAATAATTATTATAATAATAATAATTATTATTATTATTATTGGACTTAGCCGTTCATGCTCACAATTTGATAAGTACTCGAATTTCTTAATGAGAAAATTACTTCAACCCTACATTCTAAGATTTAATTATTATCAAGTGTCGATGTAGAAAGTCGATTGATAAGATAAATTGCGGCATTAAATGCATAAGACCAAAGGGAGAGAGGAAAAGAAGCACGGTGTAAAAGTGTAAGGCTAGTCTCAAGGATGTGACGATGTCAACGTTAAGGGGAAGCTACATGTTGTGATGTATATGGTAGAGAAGTTAAGTGTTGAATTCCAGAATTCGCAAACATGATTTTTAGGCCATGATATTCTTGTCACCGTCTAAGTAGATTGTATTTATGGAAGTTTTAAAATACTTATCAATCATGACTTTGAACTTTGGAAATAAGGAAAAGACGTCATATTAATTTGCTACGGAAACTACCCATTTATATTTTTTATAGTGACTAACAAAAATAATGTTCAAAGATTAACCATCAATTGATCGAAGAGGAGATCGGGCCCAAACATCCGTATATATTAAATCTAGAGGATGTCGACTTTTTAAACTTGACACACCAAATAGAAGTTCGTGACTTTTATTGCAATGAAAAGAATCACAAAAAGAGATTTTTGCAGACTCAATTGGACTGGGAGATTATTAGATGACATAATTTGATGATGAACTTTTGATGATAGGTGACACAGGCGATCATGCCAACTATCAAGGGAAGTCTTGACACAATAACATGCTCATTGTTTCACCATTTGGGTCTCGCTTGTGCTGGACCACTCTTGAGCGAGAGGTGCCTCGTTGCTAGATCCTTAACACAAAAGGAAGAAGGATAAAATTGACGTGAGGCATTATTGTTTTTACGAAATTGGGAAACTGAAATCAAATTTTGTTTCATTGATGAAAAACATAAAACATTTGAAAGGGAAAATAAATTAGTAGGGAGATAGATGATTTTCCAATATATGTAGTACGCAAACATGTACCATCACTGATTGTAATATCATCGTGTCCTTCGTATGGCTGTCAAGTTGCGAGGTTGTTCAAATCAGCAGTTACATGGTGAGAGGCACCAATGTTAAGAAGCCATTTTGATGCACAACCACCACCTGTAGCCATGTGATTTGCTCTAGGTGACACAGGTTGTCCAAGTTGTCGTTTCAGAGAATAGAAGTCACGAACACCGTGGCCTCTTTTTTCGTAGTATTGACAGATTATGGCAGAGCCTTTGTTAGAGTTATTTCCTTGATTGGTGTTGTCTCGATTTTGAGAATTCTTTTTCTGGTGTTGAATTTTCTATCGCCGTGGATTGAAAATAGCCACATTAACAGTCACAGTAGTGGTAGTCACATCTGAAGATTTATTCTCTTCATGTTTGAGGAATAATTCGTATTCCACAAGTTTTTCATGAAGTTCCTCGAAACATATGACTATATCTCATGCTCTAACAACAACTACAAGTTCATTAAATTCTAGTCCAACTCCATTCAAGACATGAAGAATGAGATTGGGATTTGTTACTGGTGAGCCAATAATAGCTAGTTCATCAACGAGACTTCTAATACGACCAAGATATTCAGTCGTAGATCGTGTGCATTGACTTTTGGAGAGTTGGTCTATAAGTCCCATGACTCGGGATGATGATGAATTGGCATAGCACTTGGTGAGTTGATTCCGTGTTTCAATTGAAGTCTTTGAAGAAATAGGCAAAGGAATTACTGATTCTGAGAGAGAAGAAATAATACAATGGATAGGAAGTTTGTCATGTCTCTTCCAAAGAATAAAATAAGGAATTGGGGTAAACCTTTCCATCAACTAACACTTCTGTGAACAGACAAGATGTAGATCCACTCATAACATCCAGTAGCTCATAGCAAAATAGCAGAAAGTCAATTGGGCTTTCAAAGAGAGATAACTTGAAGCATTCAATTTTACTGGAAATTGGGTTAAGTTTAGATCAATCAGATCATTTAGGTTGGGAGTGTTTATGTTGGACTAACTGACTGTACGAGTGTTGGTGTTTCCTACCATGATCAGAAAGGCTTTAAGAAGTTAAAAAACAGATTAATTGAGAACAATTTTCAACTTAGTGAGTTCATCATTTCATTCAACTTATATACAAGCTAAATCTATACAAGCACATTACATACAAAAGCAATATTCTGATTCACCAAAACAAACTTTTGCCAAGTAGCTTAACTACCTATATTGTTTTCTAAAATAGAAATCCCCTTGCACTATGAATTCTGTTATGCTGCTGGTTGGTTAGTAGTACATAATATCACATTTCTCTGACCCCCCCTCTCAAGGTGGAGTGTATCTCTAACACTCCAAACTTGTCTCTAAGGAACAAAAATTTGGAATGAGCAAGTGGTTTGGTGAGTAAATCTGTTGTCTGGTCTAATGATGGCACATAGTTAATTTCCAATTCACCTCTCGGAACTTTATCTCTAACAAAATGAACATTAAGCTCTATATGCTTGGTTCGTGCATGATAAACTGGATTTGAGGCTAATGCACTTGCGCTCAAGTTACCACACAGGATTCTAGGAACTGACGTCCGTGGAATTTTCAATTCCTTCAGCAAGGACTAAATCCATGTAATTTCAAATGCACTATGAGCTAATGCTCGATACTCTGCCTCAGTACTTGACATTCCCACCACTTGTTGCTTCTCTGAACACCAAGATACTATGCTATCTCCAAGGTATACACAATAACCTGCATTGGATCTTCTATCATCTGGACATGAAGCCCAGTCAGAGTCTGCAAATGAAGTTATATCAAGGCTGTCATTTTTACGAATTGCAAGTACATAGTTTAGTGTTCCTTCAAGTATCTAAACACTCTTTTTAGTACTTTCTAACGAGCATCTGTGGGTATTTGGAGAAATTGGCTCATTTTGTTTACATCATAAGTTACATCAGGTCTTGTTTGTGCCAAATGCTGGAGACCTTCAATAGCACTCATGTACAAGGTTGGATCTTTCATAGACTGTCCCTCAGTCTTGGAGACTAATTTTCCAACTGCCATTGGTGTTAGGCTTGGTTTAAGATTCTCATAACCAAACTTCTTGAGCAGACCAGTAGAATACTTTGTTTGAGTTGGATACAACCCTGTTGTATCTCTATGCACTTCCATTCCCAGAAATTGGCTCCCATATCCTTAAGAGCAAAACATGTGTTCAGATTGTCAATAACTTCCTATAGTTTTTGATTGTTATCTCTGGTTATTATGATGTCATCCACATAAACAAGTGAATACAACTTATCTTTACCATCTGCAGAGAAGAGCAATGAATTATCTGTTCTAGATTGTTTGAAATTCCATTTTAGCAAAGTATTTTTCAGCTTTTCATGCCAGGCTCTTGGAGCATGTTTCAGTCCATATAAGGCTCTTTCTAATTCGTACACGAAATCAGGATTCTCCTTATCCACAAAACCTTGCGGCTGATCCATATAAACTACTTCATTCAACTTTCCATTCAAGAAGTCATTATTCACATCAACCTGCCTGATATTCCAATCTCTTGTAATAGCAAGAGTTAAGATGATTTTTTGAGTTGATGCCTTGATAACTGGACTAAAATTTTCTCCATAGTCGACTCTTGGTGTTTGAAGAAAGCCTTTGGCTACTAACCTTGCTTTGTGCCTTTTTTTTTCCTTTTGTGTCATGCTTTAATCTAAACACTAATTTACTTCCAATTACTTTTATTCCAGGCTTAGGAGGTACCAATATCCATGTTTTGTTCTTCACCAGAGCATTGTACTCATCTTGCATTGCTTTCTTCCAATCATTACTTTGTAAAGCATCATGAACAGTCAAATGTTTAGTTCCTGCCAGTTCATCTTGTGCCTAACTTGTATAGACCTTTGGCTTGAAAATTACTGTCTTACTTCTAGTAATCATATGCAGTAGCTTGTGTGACATTCTGATCCTGGAGGTTAAATTCATCTCCCACATCTTGAACTCCATATTTACCTTGATTGATGTCAGCAACCTCGTGATCAATTGGTTCATTTTGATGCAACCCTTCTTTATCAGTTTATCTTCTTATCTCACATTCCACCTCATGATTTAGTTCTATATCAGAGAAGTATGCTGCAGGTAGTGCATCTAAATAAGTTACATCAGATGTACTCTGAGAAGTTGTTCTGTGGCTAGACTCACTATTAGAAGGAAAGTCACAGCAAATTGGGAATTTTGTGGTTGTGACACTTTATTTAGGAAACCTGACTTGAATGGAAAATCTAACTCGTTGAATATCACATGACTTGAAATGTAAATTCTACCACTTGAGCTTAAGCACTTATACCCTTTGTGTGTGTCACCATAGCCAAGGAACACACTTTTCTGTGAATGGAAGCTGAGTTTATATCTTTGGTAAGGTCTAAGATAGGGATAACATGTACAACCGAAGGTCTTAAGAGTCTTATAATCAAAATCTCTTACATATAACACTTGAAATGGTGATTTGTGTTTAAGTATGGGAACTGGCAGTCTGTTGATCAAGTATGTTTCTGATTTAAACGATTTCCACCAGTAGTATAGGGGCATTTGTGCTTGTACAAACAGGGTTAGTCCACTTTCAGTGATGTGTCTGTATTTCCTTTCTGCTCTATCATTTTGTACTGAGGTATAGGGATATGAATGCCTAAGTTTTATGCAAGATTTTGAGGTAATTTTACTAATGTTTCTGAATTCTCATCCCCAATCAGATTGTAGAGCTTTAATTTTCTTTTCAAATATGTTTTCCACTAGATTTTTGAATTGAATAAAGGTATTAAGTGCCTCATACTTGTGTTTCATAGGATAGATCCATGTGAACCTGCTATGATCATCCACAAAGATTATATAATACTTAAACCCTGAGGTAGAATTCAAAGGTGCAGGTCCCCAAACATCAGTGTGAATTAAATCCAATGGCTTTGAAGAATGTAGGGAATATGTTTTAAAATGTAGTGCATGTGATTTTCCAAATTGACAAGATTCATGGAAAGCCGAAATTTCATTAGCTTTGAAAGGTTTATTATAGGACTTCATGACTTGATTCAAAACATGATTTGAAGGATGGCCTAACCTTCTATGCCACACATCAATCTCATACTCAAGAAACTTGACTGGTTTTGTTGACTCATCACAACTGGACTTCACTATGAAATAATTGGAATTATTTTGAACGTCCGACTCTTTGGTTGTGAGTTTAGAATTAGGAATTGACAACCCCGGCTCGTATAGCCCATCTTTAAGCACTCCCTGCAGCAGGATCTTCTTAGTTTCCAGATCTTTGACAATAGCAATTAGAGTAAAACTCCATGAATACATTGTTGTCATTTGTAATTTGAGAAACACTAATCAAGTTCTTCTTAATTGCAGGCACAAGTAGCAGTTTATTTAGAGCAAGAGACTTTTTATTTAATGAAGGAATACCTCATATCCCAACATGTGAAATTTGCAAATAATTTCCATTACCAATTAGAACTTTCTCTTTACCTCCTTATCTCTTAGCAATGGACCTATTACCTTTGTCAGTTGTGATATGATTGCTTGCACCAGTGTCTGCAAACCAAGTTGAATCTTCAAAAATTTTGGGCGAAGTTACAAATGTAGTAGGAGTTGAGCTGTTGTTTTGATGATTTTGATTATCACGCCTACTGCCCATGAATCTATCATCATATCTGTTGAAGCGCCAACTTGCTAAGTGATTGTTTAGCCCACAAATCTGGCAAGGTCCTCTATTTTCACTTAGCTTATTTGCTCTACCTCTTCCTCTTGTCCCGCCTCTAAAGTTCTCAGTCCTGACTCTAAAGAACGTCTCACCTCGAGACCTTGTTCTTTGAGTAAGCTGCATACTTGATTGGCCAACATTGAGTGAAGCAAAGTTGTTTCTAACTTGATTTAAGTACTCAAGTCTACTTTCAAAGGTCATCAGTACAGAGGACAATTCATACCATGATATGTTTTCACGACTGTTGATCTGCACAACAATAGGAGTATACTCATCATCCAATCTTGACAAAATTGAAGTTACCAGGTCACTGTGATCCACTAGCTTTCCAGCTATTTGAAGATTATCAGCTAGCTATTTGATGGTGGAGAGATATTGGTCCATAGTCATAGAACCTTTTCTTATTCTCTGCAGTTCACCAGTAAAGAATACAACACTTGATTTGTTCAATACATCGTAGCTCTCTTCTACAACAGTCTATAGTGTGCTTGAACTGGTGCATCCCATGACTCTCATTACTATCTATGGAACCATGGAAGAATATAACCAGCACATTAACACCTGATTAGTTGAAATTCATTTCTTATACTCAAGGATTTGAACCATCTCTATTGCTTCTCCTCCACTGGTAGTAGTCTGTGTAGCTAGGAATTTTGATGGGCAATCCTTTGATCTAAGTAAATAACCTTCGAGATTGTGCCCTTTGATTATAGGCATAACCACGTTTTTCTATAGCAAGATGTTGTTCTTGTCGAGTATAACAGATGGGGTTTGGGTAAGATTCATCCCAAATGGTGAGGCTTGAATCACTCCACTTTGGGTGGATAGTGGAGTGCTTGGAGCTGACTGATTACTTGCATCGGCGTTGGCCATTTATGGCTCTGATGATTAATTGAGAACAATTTTCAACTCAGCGAGTTTATCATTTCATTCTACTTATATACAAGCTAAATCTATACAAGCACATTACATACAAAAGGAATATTCAGATTCACCAATACAAACTTTTGCCAAATAGCTTAACTACCTATATTGTTTTCTAAAATAGAAATCAACGTGTACAATCCTTGCACTATGATTTATGTTATGCTGTTGGTTAGTTAGTAGTGCATACTATCACATTACTCTAATATAAGAGAGCAAAATTTTTAGGATCTTGAAGGGACTCATGGGAGAGCATCAATGCTTTGATACCATAGAAGGACTGAAACAAACTTTTACAGTGATGATAATTTCATTCATACTACGTGGACCAATTTATACACAACTATACAAATCAATAAAAGGAGATATAGTCATATAAATTAAATGAAAGAAATTAATTGATATGTAAAAGCAGTTAATCAAAGTGATTGTGCAGGATTTAGGGCTGTTGATGAGATAGATTTATCTTCTTTCCTTATAGAAGAGAAGCTCGATCTTATTCAACAATTCAGGAATTTAGTACCACATTTGTAGACTATGTACTGAAGGATGGCAATTATATAGGCCCAAAATTCATTTGGAATAAGAAGCAGGATATAAAGGAAAATATTCAAGAATGGTAAGACATGGTGGTATATAATGAAGGGTTGAGAGATGCTTTTATTGAACATCCAAATTTTCTAAATCTTTTCGTCGTCCTCTTTTTTATAAGATGTTTGGGTGCTCAAAGGTTTTAAATGTGCTGTCAATGAAAGTGTCCCTTGTAGGATTAAAGAGGCTGATTATTTGGAAGTGGTAGAGCAATAGGTGTGGATGGGGATATTGTGGAGAGGTCGAGTCTACTTCTGATTCAATAAAATCTAGATACGTGATAATTACCGTTCAAAAAATGGAATTGGGATCAATTTTGAAGATGGCAAACCAAGCTCGAATTGAAGAAATAATGGTTGGCTACACTTTATGCAATGCTTGATGGTTCAATATCTATTATAGAGATTAAAGATTTGAAATTGGAATTTGATAGGCTCTTATAGTGATTGGAACTTTTTTGTTATCAGAGGACACGAACGGATTGCCAATAAGGTTGGGTAGGATGGGGATACTTTTCAAATTGGTGTCAACGTGATTATTTTCCACTTTGACCAAATTTTTTAGCCATTCACCACAATGGCCCTTTAATGCGTAAAAGACAAAATTACCCTTAAATATGTTATACAATTACAAAAATATGATATTGTTTAAAAGACAATAATACCCTTTTTAAGTTATAAAGAGTTACAAACACTTCCCACTTAAAATTTCAAACTCAAATCACTTACTTTATTTATTTACTACAACACGGATAAAAACGGTTTCTTTTTCATCTACTTCAAACTTGAAATCTCATAAATTTATCAAACTCTCAACAAGAAAATAATGTTTATAGTCATCACTCGGAATCGGTAAGTATATTTACGTATTTTTAATTTAGCTTTCGTTAAATTAGTACATTGTTATAATCTTTAAATCTTATCTCGACATAAGCAGATAAAAAATTTACGATCTTAAACAAATCTATAATTTTTTTAACAAAAATGAAAAAAAAAATCATCTGCATGTATATATTATTTCAAAATAATTTACGTCGTCTGTAAAATCGCCAACCCATGTAGATGAGAACGAAAAATAGTCAACCCAGACTGAAAACATCCGGCTGGAAACAGTCGGCCTAGCTATCTGGGCCGGCGAGGCCCTTTGTTTCTGGCCGAGCCGTCTGTTTCCAGCAGGCTGAGCCGGTTGGAAACAACTTTTTTATCCCATTTGTTCCCCTTAATTATAATTTTTAACAAATTATGTTTCCTAACGTAAATATGGGATCGGCTGCAGTTCCGGTTTGTTACTTTGGTGAATAATGAATGAAAATGGTCCATGCGTCTAGAAATGAACAAATAAAAGACATGATTTGATTGCAATTGTGATGACATTGAGCACATCATATGCACAAATGTACCATGATATACAAAACAAGCTCAACATCGATCCCCTCAGTACGACATGGAATTTGGATTTCTATTTAACGAGCATACATCCATTTCAATTCCACGTGTAAAGGCTACTTCTAAAGATGAAAGCAAGGTTTTAATTGAATTGAACCAAAATTGCACGAGTACTTTTATTTGCGTAACTTTAGTGAAGAAGAATGTCCTTGATAGTGAACACGAAGGTCCCAATGGAGGGGATCGTAATGGTAGAGGACAATTTTAATCCTTAGATTTTTGATTTTAAGTATTAATTTTCTTTTTAATATTTTTTTATTTATTGGGTTGGGTTGGGTTGGGTTGAGTTTTAATAGATACCCCGAAACCCAATCCAATCTGATCTAAAATTTGATTTCTTAACCTAAACCCAACCCCAACCCAATTGACCTAAAATAACAATCTAAATCAGTTGATTTTGGTTGGGTTGATCGATTTAACTGATTCACATTATTTTTGCCCAATCCTAATTGTTGGCCTAATTCAGACCTAGTCCAACTATTCAAATAACCCTCTCGGATTATAAGATTACTGTTAGAAGCTCATAAGTTCGATGAATAATGAGAAGATCGAGTCCTTAAGATCAACTTGCCTAAATAGTCCTTAAGAATGATGTTTACTGCAATTGGATTATAAACTTATGATCCAATCATATATATAATTATTAACAATCACTAAATTATTGAACGCTCAAATTCATTGAAGTACCAAAAAAAAACCTCGATTTGTGTTGATATTTACAAACTTGCACTCCGAGGATAATTTATCGATTGTCAATTGTGGAAAAAAAAAGTGTAAAATATAAGTTAACATAATCTATTTATTTATTTATTGAGTCAGGCTGCCTTACACCCACGCTGTGTGAGAGAGAGAGAGAGAGAGATTGCATAGATTTTGGAAATTAAGAAAATGATCCCAAAAGAGCCAAATTAAGAAGAGAAATAATGTATTAATAGAATTGAGAACAAATAGCAAATGTTAACATGATTTTATGTTTTATTACATATATATATCTACAAAAAATGGAATTTAAAGAATAGCGACTCTTCTCCAACATCATTAAAAACGAGTCACCCTATTCTGCATGAACAAATTATAGAATCAAATCGTCTCCATTAAGCATTAAGTCAAACTGAACCATTGGTGGCATGAATGAATTGAGCTCCTCAAAAAAGCCATCCCCTTGAATATTGTACGCGTATAAATCGCTGGATTCAAAATGCGTTTTTATATCTTCAGGAATGCTGCTTTGTGGTGGATCCGACTCCAGTGATGTGCCGGGGTACTCGGCCGCCAAGGTCATCTCCATCATTTCCTTAAACTTGGAAGACTGTAACAAAAGCCCTAGTGCTGATGTGGCAGTGGTGGCTCGTGGCTGAGATAAGGCTGCATCACCGTCGTCTAAAGGTGGTTGGAGGTAGTCGAGGGTGGCTGAGCCACTGAAGACATGATTTGAGGTTGGTGGTGAACTAGTTTCAACGATTGGGTTGGACTTGTTAAGGTCATTATTGTTAGGTTTCAACCATTTTATGTAACGACTAAGATCAAAATTTGTGACTGCGTTTAGTCCACGATATTCTATGGCTGCCATGTCGTAGGCAACTGCAGCCTCTTCTTGAGTTGCTGCAAAGAAGTTAATTAGGTGATTAAGAAATATATTGGAAAAATTAAGGTAAGACAACCACTAAGTTCTTAAAGATGACAAGATAATACTAGGTTTTGACTGGTTAAGTTGCCCACCTAATCACTAACCCTGACGCATGCATATAATAAATGTTTATTCGTAATCACGCTACAATGATAAATTTGATTGAATAGAGAAAAAAATAAGTATTAAATTGGTTTATTAAATATTAATAGAAATTAATTAGGAATTTAAATAGATAAGTTTTTACCGTAAGTCCCAAGATAGAGGTATTTGTTGCCGAAAACTCTTCCAATTCGAGCTTCCCATCTTCCATTATGATGATGTCTGTGAGTTGAAAAAGAACTTCGATCTCAGAAATATATAGATACTATTCACGTGATTTTAAATAAATTTTTGATTTTATAACCTTAATAGGTATAACTAGATTAATTTATACGGAGTTTTTACACACGTACAATAGTACAACGTTAGATAGAATTAAAAAAGATACGAAATATGTCGTTAGTTTTGTTTAAATGGTGAAACAAGTTACATAATTCAAGTCTAAAATTTGAAAAACTCAGCAATAAACAAGTATTAATTAATTTGGCGAATATAAGTTTATCAACCATTTTGTACCTTGCGACTCCTCTATATTTGGAGACTCCTCGAGAAAATCCGCTGCTTTTTCTGTAATTTAAACGTACAAACTCATATTATCATTTTGATTAAAAAAAAGAAGAGTATACACACACACACACACACACTAGTTAAATTTACCATTTAATTAAATCAGTTACCTTCTTAATGACCCAATATATTCTTCCCTGGACCGAGCCTCCATTTCTTTCAACTCGTTCTCATATATTGGTAACTGTAATTGTGAAATACATGTCATTTTCGAGATTTTTTCCTTATTTTTTAATCAAAATTCAAATGAAATTACAATTTAAATGTCGCTTATGAGAAAATTAATAATTAATTACCGGAAAATTAAGAATAGTATCTTGACCCCAATACTTAAGTGCAGCCAAGTCATAAGCATGTCCAGCTGCTTCTTCATCATCATAAGCTCCTGAATACAGAAACATATATAATTTAAATATATTGATAATAGAACTGAATTGGCAAAAGAGAGGGAAGATATTATGAACATACCAAGATAGACTGTTTTTTTTCCCATTGAAATGACCCCAAATTTACACCAGCAAAAGGGATAAAATTAGTTATATAATTCAAATTCTTAAAAATGATTAAAAAAAAATGAATGAAGTACAAGAAAAGATCATATTTTTGCACAAACCTTGTCTTCCTTTCTTGTTTTGTGCTTCATTCCAACAATTCTTATCCCATAAATGTGCTTCATATTTCCCCGTCCATCGATGCCTTGAATTGATATAATACATGCAACAATATTATCGACTTGTATAAAATATAAAACTTTTAACAAAAAATAACACAATTGCATGACGATGTTCTTATATCGAGTAGTTGGATCATAGTATAAAATATAAACAATCCAACTATGAATCTCATGAAAAGTTCTATTCCGATGAAAACATGTTATTCTTTTCTTCGTACCTTGTGACGCCACGAAAAATCGAACTACGTTGAGGAGGTGAGTCTCTGAGAATAGTTTTCCTAGTGCGTTTGGCCTTCATTCCAGGATTTGTTGCAGCTTTGGCAACATTTTTTGAACTGTTTTTAGTTTGGGTTTTTTGTGATAACTTGGCCATGAAAGCTAGAATATGACTAAGTCTTCCAATGGAGGGGTTTTAAAGGAAAATCTATAAAGGATTGCCGGCCCCAACCGGCTAGTTTGTGGTTTCTTCTCTCTTGTCCTAATTTGTATTTTGTTATTCTATGAGCTATTTGTTTATAAACTGCAATTTATCCTTGCTGGATTTTTTAAAATATCATTTGCAATAAATATATTTTTTTATGTAATATTCCATTTTGTTCGATTTCTTAAACTAACATTTTTTATTGCAGCGTATCACAATGTTGTTAGACGTGTCTTTTAAAGGTAATTTACTTAAATTTATTCACTGCATATAGAATTGAACTTTCTAAGATTCGTGATCTAGTCAATATAAATAAGAGCATGAAGTAAACCACTTTCTGTCAACAAAAATAAAAAAAATAAAAACCTTGTGATTATTGACATATAGAATAGAAGAATACTAAACCACGCTACCTAATTCTTTTATTTTCAATCACATATTTAGCCCATCTTGATACAATAATTTTTTGGAGAATCTGTATTTAAAAATTAGGAAAAAATCTGAATTTACGCGTAAAATATTTTTATTGTGAGAATTTTTTTTTTTTTTGAAAAACAAAGAAGAGTTTTTGTAGAATATTAGACAAACGGGGGCTTACTATACGATCTCAAAAGAACTATGGTTGATCATATCTGAAAGATGAATTTCTTCCACTGTATTATATTAAAAATTATTTGGTAGTTATTTATTTTTTATGAAAGTCCATTGACAAAGACACAGCTTAAGTAGCTAGCTAGGCCACCTAATTGGTGACCAAATAATTAAGAAACAAAATGTAAACCATCAACTTCGCTAAGAGTACAAGCATTCTCATTCTTCATGTATATTGGCCACCTAATCCAATTAAAATCAAACTCTCTTTGGATTCATTAATTAAAAGAATCATATTTATGAATATGATTATTCACTGTAACAATTTATTATTAATTATTTAGACATATTTTTAATTGAACAATAGAAAATTCAATACGACCTTCTTGACATTAATTCTGATGCATGCGGAAAAGTTATTGGTTAAATAATTGAATTTTCGGAAAAAGGTCCCAACCTTTTCAGTTTTTGACACAACTGCTCTGGATTCCATCCAAAATAGTCATTAATTTTATATGTGAAATGCACTTTCTTTTTAAGGTAAATAGTCAGTGGTGTTTGGTGACTGGCGGTGGAAGGAGAGGTGGCGGTGGGCGGTTTTGGTTGGGTTTGGGAAGATATTTGTTTTTTTTATTTTTTTCATTTTGGTTTTTATTTAATTACTATTTTAATTATTTCAAGTTTAAAAATATAAAGTTACTATTGTACTCCGTGTAAAATTGGTTAGAATTTGGTCAATGTTAAAAAATTTGGTCAACTAACGGTGGTTTTATTGTTTTCCATCCATTTAGGCATCAGTTGCTATGGTTAAAAGGTTTGGGATGACGGTTGTAACAATTAAAAGGTTAGGAAAAGTCTATGAGTTGATAGGTTTGGGACCTCAACTGCAATTATTCCTTAATTTTATAGCGAAATACATTTTCTTTTAAGGTTAATTGCATATTAATCCCGAACTTTAATAAAAGTAGCAATATTGTCCCTAAACATTTTTGACTCATTTTTGTGTCCAAAATCTGAGAGATTAAAAAGTAAATCCCTCTTATTAATATACTTTTAAAAATGGATAAATTTCACTCTGGGTCTCCAACCATTCTGTTTTGGGGCAATGTCATGCTAATTAAATTTTTATCCCTCCTCTGGTCCCCACCCTTTCATTTATTCACATGTATTGTTCATGTTGATGATTTCCATCCATTTTATCGTTAATGTCCGATGAAAGGGCCTTTAAAAAAATCATACAAGAAAGGTAAATGAAGAAGACAGAAAGAATGAAATAAAAAGGTTCTTCTTCTTCTTCCATGGGAACGGCAAAGTGGCGAGTTCGAGGCAAGAACCCCGTCCCCGTTTAATTTTATTTTTATTTTTTTACTTGTGAATATGAAGTACTCTTCGAAAAACTTAAAGAGCCGTTTTGGTAAATGGGTCCTGATGGTTAAGAGTAGTAAAATATATGATTATTCAACTGAAATTTACAATGGGAAATAGACCAAACCCAAGCCTATGATTGTGTAAATATCACGAGAAGACCCATAATGCCATACTTCAAAATACAATTATACAAGACTGAGTACCAAATATATTTTTAAAAACATATTTAAGTTACACACACTATGTATTGTCAAAATCTTTGTTAAGTTACACGCACTATGTATTACCAAAATCTTCGTGTTATAGGATATGGCTTGACGCAACCTAAAGGAAGAAGATAAATGACATACTTTTGCTATGTTGAACTACACGTTTAAAATAAGAATGTTAAAATCTCATCATTCATATTGTACTTGTCGACCTATGAGTTCAGTCGATTGAATATGAATGTTAAAATTTCGCCACTCATATTGTTTGTATACTTGTGTGATATTGTGTACTCGATACTGAATTTAAATCACTAACACGTGGCAAAAGTTGAGTCCAACTTGATAGTGCAATTGTAGAAATTAAGACATACAATAAAACAAAACCGCATAATTATTGTACCAAGATAAGATTTACTTGAGAAACAACAAAGAGAGAGACTTTCAGGAATACAGTAATGCTGTCATATGATTGTGGCAAGTAGTTGCATCATCTCCTAAATAATTGGATTTTGCCACGTTGCCAAAAACAATTTAATAGATGTAGTGACATAATAAAAGATGACAGTAAATGATTAGATGAAAAAAAATGAGTGTAAATAAAACAGTTCAATGATAATATATCACGTGACAAAAAATTATGTCACGACATCTAACAATGTAAATGATTCCAAATAATTACTATCTGGAATGCCACTAATATAAGCTGAGTGGCAATATCATTTACTTAATTACTTGCCTATGAAAGATAATGCATATTAACAAAACCTGGGTAGAAATAACTTACCTTTTTTGTATAGATAATCAAGCCCTAACAATGAATTAAAATTTAAGTACAATTTAACAATTAATTTTAATCACACATTTAATAATAACTAAAGCTTGTCAACTACACATTCCATTAACATTTATCAAAATCTACTAAAAATCTGATTTTATCTAAACCAAAACAGGGGCTAAGTAAACTTTGTAGTTTGGTGAATTCAATCTTTAAAATTTTTTCGAATGGTTATCAAATTTAACAAATTGTTATGTCATAGGTCATTAAATTTTAAAAATTCTACAAATTGTTATTGAATTTATCAAATAGTTCTATATGCCATTAAACTTTGAAAGTTTTTTAGATAGTCACTGAATTTAACAAATCATCATTCCATCTATCTCTCATTAATTCATCATTAAAAACTTCGACAGACTTGCTGACACGACAAACAAAAATGCTAACAAGCACATTATTGTCGTTAGTTGACAATAAATCAGTCAAATGTTAAAATATATTTTTTATAGATGAAAATGTAGATAAACAAAAAAAAAGGCAAATGTTAAAATTCTATAGCATTTTTATAACTACTTTTAATAGATGGAAGCGTATTTTTAACTGATTTGTCATCAACTAATGAAAATAATGTGCCCTATAATTTTTTTTTTGTCACGTCAATGGGCCCATCAAACTTCATAACAATGAGTTATAGAGTGATGGATAGGATATCAATTTTGATAAGTTTGGCGATTATCCAAACAACTTTAATGTTTAATTGCCAATATGATAACGTTTTGATAAAAAAAAAAAAAAAAATTAGAGGTTAATGACCAATGAGATAATGATTTGATAAATTCAATGATCATCCAACCAACTTTTAAAGTTTAATGGTCAATAGAAAATATTGTAAAAAGTTCAATGATCATTTGAATTTTTAACCTTAAGTTCAGCTAAACATACCAGAGCTGTATCTTGAGCATGCATGTTTACACTGGTTTTCAACGAAATACTGATCTCAAATTTATGGCATGAAGTATGTAGTTTGAGATCGAAAACAACGAGATCAGATAAAACACAATGAAACATCCAATTGAACTAATTCAACAAAACATGACAATTAAGATTATTTTAATTTTTCAGACCGCTAAAAGATGTAACTGACAACTTACAAAGTAGGAGAGAAACAAATTTACAGTCTATACAACAAAAATAACTAAATCTTTATTCTTGTTAAATTTAAAATCGAATAAAAAAAATTCTCTTTTGAGAGAATTATTTACAACTTGGTCCATATGAGACTTGTGATATCTCATGTAGATTGCTGAAGAGATGAATTCTTTATATTTCTTGGGCCTAACAACACGGCCCAAATGTAATGCCAAGCCATGGTCGAGAGGGCCAGACTTAGGAGAGGCCCACATGATACTTTTATCTAGGATTCTCAACAACTTGCCCCAAAAACATTGGGTCGGACCCCTATACCTAGCCCCTAATTGTAGGGATGACAATGTGATAGATATAAGGCGGGTCACCCATTCCCCATCTCCCATCCCGTGGATATTTTTGTCACCTTATTTCACCTCCATACCTAGTTAAAGCAGAACGGGGAGGGGCGAGTCGGGATATTTTATTTATTTTATTTTTATATATTTTTAGTTAATGAATATTATTGTTTTTTTTTCAATTTGTTAAAAACAACTCATGTTCTCTTTAAATATGATGATAAATATTTTGTTTTTGTTTGATAAAAAATTTAAATTTGAAATTAGTTTTAAACGGAGAAATTAGTGAGGCGATGACTATATTTTCCATACATGCCCTGCATCCGCTTTTTGGCAACAATCCCCGTTCCATTTACCTGGTTAGACAGATAATTCTTGCCCCATTCGAGAATGGGCTCGCGAGTATCGAATTGAACAGATTTTTTTGTCATTCCGACCTGATTGAGTCCCGTTTTCTAAAAACTCTTATTATATTTTTTTTTTCTCAAATTTATTTTCAATTACACATTCTCTCAATAATTTTTGTACGTAAATTTAAAACTTTTCTTACATTTTAACTACACATTTTTCAAAAAATCAATATTACAGAATTTACTTTTACAAAAAATGGGGCTCAAGCGTTGCCTTAAATTCTAGAATCTTGTTCGATAACTGGGTCTAATTTAAAGAAAAAGAAAGCGTAAAGCGAAAAATGGAAGTTGATAGACGGTTCAACAAATTAATTACTAGGTTTTAATATTGTTCAAAACAAAATAAACATTAATTAAATGAAATGGTTATGACTACACGTGAGTAGGTAGGTAGCTGGTGTGACACCATTACGTTTATGTAGTTTGGTCAGCTAACGCCATGCACCATGGGAACACTTTCGCAAATTATTCTATCCAAGAAGGCTGTTTGATAGAGATTAAAATTTTAGTTTAACTTAATTTTAATAACGTAATTTAAAGGTTCACGATTTTTCAAACACACATTTCATTCAATTTTATCAAAATTTACTAAAAATCTGATTTTAATTCCATAAAAAACTTATTGATTCTGTCTTTACTCCCAAATTTATTCCTGGGGTTTTGATTAGAATAAAAACATATTTTTCTAAATTAAAATGAGTAAAAAGAAATTAAACAAATGGAGGGAGAAAAAATTGAATCGAAAAGGAAAAAAATCAAAATCAAAATCAAAACTGATAAAGCACTCTAATGTTTAAACTTTCCAACCAAATTTTAGACAAGCCAGCAAACAACTTCCAGAAAGTTGCTACACTATTAGGTTTTAAATCCAAAAGGGTCCCTCTTTGCCACAATCCTTCCCCACACCTAAAACTCCCACATCGATTCAAAAAACTTAAGTGAAAACTAAAGTTACACCAGGTTTGATTCAAATTCTTACAAAAATTCATTTTTTCAAAATTTATTTTTAACTACATATTTTTCAATAAATAATATTATATCCAAATTCAAAATTTTTCTTTATTTTTTAACCATATATTTTCCAATGAATCATTATTTAAAATGTATTTTCCACTCAATAATGTGCATCAAACCTAACCTAAAACAACTATTCTAGTATCTATGCAAAACATAGCAAGTAGCTTTTTCATTGTTTTCCCATCTCATCCCACGTAAGATTTTTCAATTCCGAGGTACTTTGATTCTCAACGAAATTTCTTAGCAATTAAACACATATTTGATTTTTTTGTAAATTTCGATAAAAATTGATAAAATATATGATCGAAAAATTGATAAAAGTTGTGAATCCATAATTAAAAATGAGTTTAGAAAAATGAGGAACATGGGCTAAAAAAATTTAAATTTTGATCAAACAATAATTGATACACACCTAATACAAAATAATGGTCACATTCAAAAAAAAAAAAAAAGTATTTAACTTTTTGATGTTTATATGTAATTCAACGTAGCTAACATTGTCTTTGTTTGGCACCCTTTTTTTAAAAAAAAAAAAAAAAACTCTTTCTTATTCAAATATTATCCTATAAAATAATTTTACACAAACTCAAATTTTTTCTATATTTTTTAGGTACATTTTTCAACAAAATATTTTTACAAAATGCAGTTTGACCAAAAATTAAGGCTTAAGCAGGGGCATGGTTGAGCGACAAAAATCTAGGAGGTAATTTTATCTAAAGACTTTAGACTTTGTAATTGGTCATATTTTTTGTCAACGCTCGTGGACAATAATTGTCCAATAAGAGAGCGAGACTATCTAATTAACATAGTCTCGTTCACAGTGGAAAATAATAGAAAACGACAATTACTGTCACTAATTAAAATTTAGAAATAAAATAAAAACGGTCACACGATCTCGCTGCATTTATAAATTCTCCGATGCAATCTTTCAAGCTCCATTCTTGGAAAGTACACGCAAAGATACATATATGTAGAATATATCTATATGTCATATAGCTGCATATATGCGTGAGTATATATAGCTATATAAGCAGGATTGCCGGAGAATAAAGGAATTCTGGTGACATTTCGCCGGGAAAGAGAGTTAATCTAGATTTTTTTTTCCGGCGAAGAATTGAGAATGAAGAGAAGAAGCACGAGAAGCGACTCGAGGCCTCCGGCGAATGGAAATCGACTGAAACCGGATAAAAAGAAGTTGAAATTTGAGAAACAGCTGTTGAAGTACGAGGAATTGCCTGAGTATTTGAAGGATAATGAGTTCATAAGGGACTATTATAGATGTGAATGGCCTTTGAAGCAAGTTGTTCTTAGCCTTCTCTCTTTGCACAACGAAACTCTCAATGTTTGGACGTAAGTTTATTTGATTTATCTCGAGCAATGTTTTCAATCATTTGACGAAATTTCAATGGTTAAAGATAGGGTTATTTCAATTTTAGATCTGATCTTAACTCGATTTCTTCGAACTATAATTTCATCATTTCTGAAGTAGATTTAATTCCTGCAAATGTTCACGAACCTGAAAGTTCAATTAATTTGGATTCTGGTAATTTTTTTTTTTTCAGGCATTTGTTAGGTTTTATTATATTTGTTGGATTAACGATAATGAGCGTGACAGAGAAGATGACTCTGGAGAATGTGATGGCAAGTTTCCTTGGGTAATTTCGTATACTGTTGGAGGAGTTTTTGGTCATTTGATTTCAATTTGTCAGAGCCTGATTACCAGTTTTGACTTTTGATTGACACTGACAATTGAATTTGCAGAGAAGGAAGTAATGCCTGGTTGAACATGAAGACGATGAATCAATCCAACGGTTCAGATTCTTTATTTTCCGTGAGTCTCGCTCTTAAGTTTTTAGCCTTGGACTTGGACTAGTGAAATGATATTCAATGGCACTTCGCATGAGCATCCGCACCATTTTATAGATAAAGCGATACACTTTATAAAAAAATTGGTACAAAATGTGGGACCAAATTATCACATGTCTATAGGAAGTTGAGCTCAATGAGGAATCTGGACTGTTCCGTGGGGTCCGCTCCATGTGAAGTTATTTGGTTTCTTTAGCCCCGATTGACCAACGTACTTTTGAAAAAAAAAAAAAGTTTTAAATCATGATTTTTAAAAGAATGTGTAGATAAAAAATAAAAAATAAAATTTGAATTTATGTGCAGAGTATTTTATCGTGCGAATGTGTATTTGAAAATGAGTACATAGAAAAAAGAATTTGAGAAGTATGGCTGTCGAATTTCTTTGAAATATTTTATCTTCAAAACAACAAGAATAATAAATAAATAATTTCAAAGTAAGAAAAAGTGCTAACAAATGGGTAGGATATTACAAGTTTCAATTCTTAGAAGGATTTTGCCATAAGAAATTTAACAGATGTAGTGATATAATTCGAGGTGACAACAGATGATTAGATGGAAAACTGACAGTGTTTAAAATAGTATGTCAAAGATTATGTCAAGTAATCTAGTACTGTAGCACGATTCAATCAAACAGGGGCTATGTTACTAACGCTAAAGTCAGTATTATCCCATGGCAATATGGCTTGTGGTTTGAGGTATCTGCAGGTGTAGATTACTAATAATGAATGTCGATAAGTTTGGATTGGAATAGATTAGACT
>CAIGRP010014910.1:0-44130 GCA_903798385.1 Fraxinus cuspidata
AAAAAAAAAAAAAAGGAAAATTAGACATATTCAAATGCTGAAAAATATCTTTCATGGAAAAGAAAATGGCAATCAAACATTCTAAAAGTTGGAATTTTGGTGGAAATGGCCATTTTTGATGGAAAATTTTCTAAGCGCACTCTCTCTTAATGTTTCATTGCTATCGGATCGGCATACTGAAAATAATTCCTAAATTACTTAGTTATAACTCATCAAGTGCGCACAGGATGAGTAAATTACCAATACGTTGGATTACATATGGGCATTTTATCAAAAGTTTTAATATATTATCCTTGTGTGATTCATGTTGAAGCATATATTTGGTGACAATGGATTTTCATTTTTTATCATTACTTTAAAAAGTCATTTTTTTAAAGATGAATAGAAATGTGAATTTTACATTAGATTTTTCAAATAAAAAACAATGCTTGTTTCACAATTTAGAAAAGCTTACGGCTGTTCTCTTTGTATTTTAGTTTTGAGTTTTGAATTCAGTATGAGTTTTGTGTTTTGAGTATCCATTTTGATATTGTTGAAAATATATTCTTTTTGACATTTTGAAAATTTGTTTTGAAAACACTTAAAACGCGTTTTGAAAATTTTGCCTTGAAATTTTTTTGACTTGTTTTCAAAAAACGCGTTTTTGAAAATGGGAAAGAGAATGCGTTTGCACCATTTTGGAAAATCAAAAATAGAAAACGACTTGAAAATAGTAAAGAGAAAAGACTCTCAATCTTTTATTTCTATCTCCAATTTCCTTTTTAAATTGACTTATTTCGTAAAATTTTTGTTTGCTATAAAGTTGATTAAGCTTATTTTTAACCACAAATTTATAGGACATACCAATTTTTATCAACACTTAACCTCACATGGCCCCTTAATTGTGAGAGAGAGAGAGAGAGAGAGGGAGGTCACTAGGTTGTAATTGGTCATTATATTTCTTAGTCTTGAGAGATGGAGATGTGGTACCAACCGTGGTAGAAAAATAAAGGATACATGGCACAGTTCAAAAAAACAAAATGTTCGTCCAGCTCTATTTAAATGCGTAACAAATCACAAAGTCGAGTAGAAGACTCAACCATTAAAGTAGATTTTATTTTACAAGGCTCAACAAACAAATCGATCGAGGTATTCATCCATTTATAGTAGATAGGATGAAATTCTTCATAGCATCATACAAAGCTTGAGCTGCAGTTGTATTTCCAAGCTCTATCCCATGACTTCCTCCTTCATTAAATATAGAAACAACTTTCACACCATTTGCATTTAAAAATTTTGCCAACAATTTCTCCCTATCAACAAGTGGGTCCCCATCATCACCTTTTATCATAACTCTTGGCAGCCGTTTGATCTTCCCAAGATAATATGATCCATCAATCACCAATGGATTACAGAATACATGATCTCTATTGGCATTCTTTGGCAATGAATAGGTCCATAGAAGATCATTTACATACAAAGGAACATAAGCATCTTCACTTAGTCTGATCTCTGATTCAGTCCTGTGTACCCCACCAAAATAAGCCTGATTCATTATCAGCCCTCTGATCTTGATTGGTGAAAGATTAAGATCAAGTGCACGTAGGGCTGCATGGTACACTATATTTCCTCCTGCACTACTGCCCAATAAGAAAACATGAGAAAAATCAACAAACTGTTTCATCCATGCATCACCACCTTTAACACACACTGCCTGGTTTCTAGCCCACAAGATGGCATCCATGGCATCATCGAAGGCCGCGGGGAGACGGTGCTCGGGGGCAAGACGGTACTCGACTGACGCCACGACTGCCGGGAACTGCGCCGAAATTTGATTGCAAAATTCATGAAAAATGACAGTTTTTGCACTGAAAAGCACAAAATCACCTCCATGCAAGTAGATTATGAGTGGAATTTTACTATTTTTCGTAGGTTTTAAAGGTTTATAGAGACGTATAAAGGTTTTGGTAAAAGGGTTCAAAGGTATGTCTTTGGAGAGTGCAATTTGAGTGGTGGAAGTGGGTTCAATTTCTGGGGTCGCATTTACCATTGGTATTCTAATTTCCCTTGTTAAGGAGCCATCAGGGTTTGGTTTGATTCCAAGAGCATCGTAGGCTTCTTGTAGAGTGTGTGTAAGTGTTTTCTGTACATCAGATGATATGACTTTTTGCCCTAATTGACTGAACAAAAAGAATAACAGAAGAATTTTGGATATAGCCATAGCCATTGTTTTTCTTTTCTTGCAGAAAAGAACATAAGATCAATGTTATATATAGTGTAGTGACAATACAAATAAGTCGCTGTTTGGTTCAGCTAAAAGTCAATGACAATAATTAATTTTAACAACACATTTTATAACACCCACAACTTTTAATCACACGTTCCATCAAATTTTATCAAAATTTATTAAAATTTTATTTTTTGTCTAACGATAAGCTTATTTGTCTCTACTCTAATAGTGTGATTTAAGTGACAGCTTTAGGTTATTAGCACAAGGAGTTCAGTGGGCCGCTATCAAAGCAAGCACTATATTTGTCCATTACAAGAATTAGGAAGTACTATAAAATTTCAATTTGTGCTCTTAGCAACATACTATTAAATGAAATAGTATAATATTGGTATTAGCATAAATAAAAATTCTTAGTTCAAGTTTCGCTATTAGTCATCTACGAAAAATGTTCGTGTGTTAAATTTTATTTCGAGGGAAAAAAAAAAAAACGGGATTTGACTACACTTGATCAAGGGCATGTTAATTACAATTTAAATAAAGAAATTTGTCCATTTTTTAACATTTTGGATAAAAGTAATTCAACGTGATATAAGAGCGCACAAACATTCTTAATTCAAGTCTTAACACAACCCATATGCGAAAACTGTTCACAATTATAAAATTGAATCCAACTTACCAACGAGAGGCATGATCGAGACAAAATTTTAATAAGTACATTTGTGCCCTACTCTATCAATAGTTTTAACATATTAAGTGATTATCTAAATAAAAATAACTTTCGTGTGGTATTAATGCTTGACAATATAGTGGATTCCATTGTTACTGTCCACCAAGATAAGCATTCAACATATTTTTTTATGGTTTAAGACGTAAGGGACACTTCAAGGGTTAAATATTTCTTTTGTGGGGTATGATGAGGAATACCATATTTCATCTCTTTCAAATTTACATAAAAAAATATATGAATATAAATTACGCCATGTTTGGCTTTAATAAAAAAATTATATTTTTAGCAGATTTGATAAAAGTTGACGGAATGTGTGATTAAAAAAATCATGAATTGAATAAAACGTGAGTTTAAAATTAATATTTAACTTGAACTTGAATTTAATCAACTTTTTTAACTGAAACAAACAGGGACTATGTGTGCAAAACAACTATCAATCGACTAGAAATCAGTATATTTATTCTCTTGTATGAATGGAGTCAGTCAGTCAAATCAATAAAGAGTATATAAATCGAAAGAATGGAAATTTAGACAACCTTTGATGTCTCTAGCAAGTGATATTTGAAGCCATCACATATCCTAATTTGTCTGTTAGGGGTTGGCATTTTGATAAAAAAAATTTGGTAGATAATGTTGATGTAACGTGTAACCGAAAATTGATAAAAAGTTGTAGATTTAACAAAATATGTGCTTTAAAATTGAAGTTTGATTAAGTAAAAAATTGATAAAATTTTATCAAACAAGCACTTAAAACTCTCTCTTTTGTGCCATATGATGAGGAAGGCTATTTCCTAGATTTCAAATTGATTACCAATGTTCATAATAGTCCCTGAGAGCTTGATAAAAAAGTTATTTAACTTGGGATAATGATCTTTTCTAATTACTACATGTTCCATGTTAATACAATTATTCACGTGTTACAGTAGAATCCGTGACTAATGATCAATTCTATCTAGTTGAAAATTTTGAATATCTAACTTTAGATTCAAACAACCTTCGATCTTCTTAAATTGTTGATTAATGGATACCAACAGGGACGGAGCCAGAAATATTGTCCAGCTATGCCAGCAAAAGTTAATCAAGGTCAGACTTTGAGTTTTCGAGACTTGAGACGAACTTTAAATTTAGCCCTTAAATTAAAGTATGCAATATGCACTCAAAATTTCTAAACTAAACTATAAACTCAAAACTCAATAAATCTACAATCTATCGTGGAGTGTAAATTGGGAAACAAAGCCGAGTGGCACGGGCGATTTGAGGTGACGGGAGAGGGAGATAATGGCTCGGAGCATCACAAACCAAAAACGTGGCAAGAGATGGAGAGGCTCTTAGAGAGTTACGATAGGTGTTGGGATTATGATGCGGATAAGATGCCTAAACTTGCTTTAGATACTACTGCTCGTGTTAAGATTGTGCACCTAGTTTCTAATATGTTACAATTTGTTAAATTTTGATTTCATAATCGAGACAATTTGATTGTGCTTGAAAAAGTAATGTAAATTTGTTTCGAGAAAGTTACTTTTAAACATAATCGAATACTATACATACCGTGCATGCGTATATAAAATACTTTTCATCTACATGTAATTCGAAATTAATTTCATTATTCTTCCCCTAATTAATAATATTTTTGTTATAGCATTAGTTTTACAGTTGAAATAAGCTCTTTTTGGTGATTTTTTTAGCTTAAGATTCTGAGAAAAGTTCAAATTCAGTGTACATGCCTGTACCCCAAACAAAGATGTATTCAAGAACACAAGACTTAATAATTTTTAAAGATTAAAAAAAATATTGAAGAAATTAATCCTCAATTTAAAATAGATTGAATAAGTCATGTTCATGTTTCATAAAGTCTCGGGTCGTTGTACCTTAAGTTCTTATAAGCTAGAACTTTTCCAAATATTTGATCAATCTTACTATAGTGTCAAAGACGAATTTTAACTTTCATTTAATTAAAATTCCGGTTGAAAATTTTGAATCTCTAACTTTGGATTCAACAATCTTGATCTTCTTATATTGCTTCCAATCCTTAAATCTTCTTTAGCAATCTTTGAGTCCAGATTGGGGCCAGACCAAAGACCTCGAAGAAAGACGTACTAAAAAAATCAAGACATGATAGTATTCAGAGATCCGAAAAGATGTATTGATCAAACTAATCTTCAAGTTAAATGGGTTTGAAGAAGTCTCTCGTTCATTGTTTACTAAGTCTTATGTCATTACTCATTGTAATGTCTTAAGAACTCGAAACTTAAGTTCCAATTAGCTAGAACTCTTTCAAATATTTATCAAACTTACCATATGTGTCAAAGAGGTATATTTACTTTTATTTCATTAAAACTCGGGTTTGACAATATGGGCCACAAGTTAATTTCGATCAAATTTTGACTAAGTAATATGCATAATCCTTAGACTTTAACAATATGTATAATTAAGTCCCATGACTTTATCGGAGCTACTAAAGTGACCTAATTGGACGTCTATAAATTAACCTATAACTATTGAACACATATTATCGGATCCAACCTGTCCCACCCAATTATAAGTTTAGGCTTATTCCACTACATGACTTCTTAAAGTATATAAAATCAGCAAAAGCAATTTTATTATATTGTCATCAACTAGTTTTTTTAAAATGAAAAACATAAAAAGAAAAATGAGATTCGAAGAAAATACAGTGAAGAATTTTGTCATCCCTATGAGGATTATTACAGGTCCGGTTCTTGCCTCGACCCCATGTGTCCCAGCTCCTGCTGTCCAAAAATTCCCGACGAGTTTGGGGACATGATGGTTGCCCTAGCCCGCCCACATGGTTGCTATTTCTAAAACGATTACGAATACTTAAATAATGATCAAAGGGAATACTTTTATTCAAACATTATTATATAATTTTAATACTTTTTTCCCCTTTAAATTTCATGAGACTATTATTGGGCCCCAATCTATTCCTTTTCATGCCACAGACCTCAAACTTGTTAGGGCAAAAAACCCCCCTGAGGTTTATGATAATTCCAGAAATACTCCTCTTATTTTAATATTTTCAGAAATCACCCCTGAAATTTGATTTTGATAATGGACATATCCTTGTTAGCCAAAATTATATTTTCATTTTCTATTTTACCTTAAGTATTTAAAATATAATTGAAACTATATTGAATAACATTTTACATTTTTGTTTCATCTTTTTGTGCAGTCTTTGTTTTTCTTAAGAATTTGAATTTAAATGTTAACATTATTGTTAGTTAATAATTATTAATTAAGGTCAGTTGAATAGACACAGGTGGAATTGAATTTCACTTTATGTTAATTGAAAAATAAAAATTCACCGAATCCATGTAAATTCGTTTTTCATGGAAAAAAAAAAATTCCAGCCTAAAGTGATTTCTTGAAATTCGATTTCCATCTCCACGTCACAATAAAACGCTATATTCGTTTTCACGCGACATTTTTCATTAAATTCGCTGCAGCAATCAATCAGCCTGAGATTTTATTTTCAGCAAAGATACAGACGCACACAAACATAGATTGAGAGATGGGAGGAAAGGGTATAAGAAGAAGAGAAGAATTACAGAGCCGCCCATGGAGGCAGCAGCAGACTCCCACCCCCACCGGATCCCTCCTCACTTGATGCTGTCCCTTCTAAACTCCGGAAAATCACGTCCTTAACACGTATGTTTGCGTGTACGTATATGTATGTATATGTGCACTTGTACCATCTGGGTTTTTGCAAGTTTTATGTCACGATATTTCAGTATGTATTCTGGTAATTGTTGAACTCTGAGTCTAGTGTATTTGTGGGTTTAAAAGGGTTTGTTAAGATTGCTGAATTGAGTGTATCTATTATCTAAAAATAGGATCATTTTTTAGTTTTTCTTAAATTTTTGCTTAGGGTTTTGTTTATAATTTATTTGTCGTGATTTCAGGAGCTGGAAAACGATCATTGGATTAAGTGATAGAGGAAGTGGCGGTGGCAGCGGTGAAGAGAAGGTGAGGAATTATAGTTAGATCATGGCTCTATTTAATTTTTTGGGCTTTCATAGGATGTTAGCTTCTTAATTTTGTGGTGATTAATTGCAATGTTTGTTGTTATGATGACTTCGAGTTGTAGAAGAAGACTTATCTTGATTTTATTTGTGAAATGCTAGTGAAAACAAATTTACAATAGTAACTACAAATGGTTATGAACTTATAGAATACTCTCTAGAGTTGTAAATATCTGACAATGACAACAAACTAAGCCTTGTTTACTGTTGATGTTGTGATGGCTATATGAATTTTTTTCACCGGTCTATACGATTCATGGCTAGACTCTTCTTCCCCCGAGATTCCATCCCTCTTATGAATGGGAGCCTCTTTAGGAAGATAATTTTTTGTGGTCGATTGCATGTTTACGTTGTCATGCAAATTTGTCTAAACCTTATGATTGCCATCTTTTTCTATATAGATTTGTCTAGTAATCCACCTCATTTTCACAGTAATTGGTATTTGTGTTTGACTGCTTTCTATGATTCAACAGCAATAAGGAATTAATATTTTCGTTTTCTATTAAGTCCAATGGTCCAATAGATGTATTAGTTTCAGTATCTGCAAAAGTTCGAAAATATGTGAAATGCCTGTAACAGGACAGCTTCTTGAAGATGTTGGTATTATTGAATAAAGGATACTTTCTTGATCAAAAGCAGTACCAGGAAATTTTGGGTTTTTTTCCTTTTCTATATCCTATCTCATAGGTACAGCATGTGAATCGATTTTCTTCCATTCCAATTCCTTCCCAATACCTTCCAAGGAAAATATTGATTGGGTCCCAAATTGCGGGTCCGTGAGCTTTATTAGCAAACTGCAATTGCTGACTCTTAAAAGTTCTCTTTATATTTTATTTTCATGTTGCGAGTTGTATGCTGATGTATAATTCATTTGTAGAAACCCCGTCTTGGGGGTGGAGGTGATGATTCTAAGACTATAGGGGTGAAAAGAGAGAGAAATGAACAGGATTTGATCGACCAACATGTGGAACATGGTGACAGTGTTCTACAAAGCAACGGGCATGAAAGAAGAAGCCGAGGAAAAGTAAAAAAGCAAATGATCTTCGATTTGAAACAGAAGAGCAGATGGGAGTTGCCGGTTCCAAAAGAAAAGAGCGTAAAAAGCAGTAAGGACCTGGTGTGCTATATCTTCTCTTCCATTTTTTGTGAAATTGACACAAGTGAAATAATGTTAAATCAGAGGAATTTATTTAAGGAGGACCAAATTGGGGTATTTTCTTCAGAATGGCCTATTTTAGTTGATGCCTATCACCCACTCTCATCCCCACCCTGCAGCCACCCCCTTCCCTTGGGCCCCCTGCTACTCTGGAGTCTCTCGAGGCTGACTAGGTGTGCTAGTTTTTTTAGCTCTTGAGCTACAGGGTGGAGGGAAGGGGCTGAGGAGGAAGATGACACAAAGTCCCCAAGGTATCATGTTCTACATTTCTTCAATAAGATTCAAACAATGACTAATTTTGTATTGACCTAAATTTCCTGGTTGTATCAAAGGGTTTGAAGACGGTTCATGATGCTTCACGAGAAACGCTCCGTTTACAGGCAGTTGATGCCTATCGGAATAGGAAGGGATGGACATCGAGGCCAGGGGTTCAGCTTCCTCTGTCTATGAATGTGCCACCATCATTATAGTCGGTCAAACAGAGAAAAGATACCTTTCTCACCATGTGGCGTATGGGCAAGCTATTCGCATTCTCACCTTATAATATCAAGGGCTCTAATTTATCTCCACGAGGCATCAGAAATCTCAGGCTCCATGTCACAGACTTCGTTTTGTCACACCCGAACTAACTAAATCGTGCGCCTTTAACGTTTCACAATTCCCGTCCTCACGAGAAAATATTTAAGTCATCATTTTACTTCCTAATTATGGAAACTTTGAGTAGGGGATTTATTGTAGGAAATATAAGAAAATATTTAAGTCATCATTTTACTTCCTAATTATGGAAACTTTGAGTAGGGGATTTATTGTAGGAAATATAATGATAACAAGTTTGGGGGAATTCTGTGTGTAAATGAAAGGGAAAACTTTACGATCTCAGTTTTTTTTCTCACTTCAATCCATCATTCCATGGAAGTTACAAATAAGATTATGCATCTATTTATAAACAAAGTAAGTTGAAATCTACGGTCAAGATTTAATTGATCCAAGGGCTATCATTAGTTGCAAGTTGCATGCCACCTTTATGCAAGTTGCAACTAACCTCTTTTGTGCAAGTGGTAGCCAAATTGATATTTGCTTCCTTAAAAGTCACAAATCTCTGACAAGTTGACATGTCCCTTTCATGGTAGCTAATTTGAACTTTGTTTCTTCCTTCAAGCTTTGTTGTAGTCAAGTTAGACTTGACTTCATACAAGTTGCACAAATTGACGTCCACTTGTATTTATCCTCCTCAAAACGGTGGTTTTTAACTTAGAAAAAATTTCATCTTCGTGCTTGCCATGCATGCGTTTCCTGTCGCAGGCAATTCCACTATGCCTGAAGAGCCTTGTTTGCGCTGTTTTGTGACCATTTCCTGGACGAACTGACTGCAACTTGGGAGGACGTAAGTTCCAACTTTCTAGCAATGAATGCGAGCAACCCTTTTTATGTTATGGACTTGAATTATTTACAACGATCAGCTTCATGGCAAATGGTGTATATATGTAAAGGTTACTTGATCAACAGAGATGATGAACAAAGAAAAACTCAAAACAAACTCGTTGAATGACCTTCAATATTATTGATAACAACTTGAGACTTATAAAGCCATACAAGAACTCTAACTGGAATGAAGAAAAAACAACCCACAAAAGCACGTATCATGCTTAGTGGTAACCACTACTGGAAAGAGTCAAAAAAAGGATAACGACCCTAAAGAATGGGGATTTATTCTAACAGGAGATTGAAAAATCAAGCAACCACTTCCAACAATCCCTCCCTTGAACTTATTGCTCTTGACAGACAATTAGTTCACTTCAGGGACAGTACACATTCCCAGTTCTCCATGAAACTTTTGGAAATCTTCCAACCTTAACGGCTTTGTCATCAGGTCTGCAACTTGATCTTGAGTTCCACAATAAACCAGATCAACAACTCCTTCTTTAGCAAGGTCTCTGAGAAAATGAAATACTGGATTCTATGAAATACCAGATCAACATCTATGTGTTTGGACCGACCATGTAATACTGGATTCTTGGATAGCTTAATGGCAGAACTGTTATCATACATCACGGCAGTACTTCATTCTTGTAAATGACCAAGTTCCTTCAACACTCACCTCATCCAAATAGCCTGGCATGCACAAGCTGCTGCTCCACAAACTCAGCTTCGGTGGTTGATAAAGTAACAGTAGGTTGTTTTCTTGACGACCAAGCTACCGCACCTTCACTCATCATGAACACATAGCCTGAAGTGCTCTTTCGATCTTCCACATCACCCGCATAATCACTATCTGTGAAAGCCAGCAAGTCACCAACTCCACCCTTCTTATATAGGATTCCATAATTCACGATTCCTCTTAGATACCTCAATGCTCTTTTTGCTGCTTGAAGGTGCAACTCAGTTGGACTAGCCATAAAACGACTAATCAGATTTATAATGAACATGAGATCAGGTCGTGTGGCTATGAGATACATTAGGCTTCCCACGATTTTCTTGAAATAGGTTTCATCCACTTTGACTCCTCTCTCATCTCTGTATACCTTATATCCCGGAACTATGGGATTGCAAACTGAATTGCTCTCCTTCATGCCAAATCGATTCACACTTCAGCTGCATATTTCCCCGTTGGCATATAAAAAATCCATCTGACCTTTGTAAAACCTCAATTCCAAGGAAGAATCTCATCTTCCCTAAGTTGGTCATATCAAACTCTTTCTTCATTGAACACTTAAACTCACACATCATATCTTCATCATCACCAGTGAACAAAAGATCATCAACATAAATACTTACAATGAGAATCTTACCTTCCTTGCTTTGTTTAATAAATAAAGTATGTTCACTGTGATTTTTCTGAAAACCCTCCTTAATGAAGTAAGACTCAATTCGGCTAAACCAAGCTCTTGGGGCTTGTTTTAGTCCGTAAAGTGCCTTAGTAGCTTGTACACCTTCTGCTCACTTCCTCTCTTTTCGTACCCCTTTGGTTGCTCCACGTAAACTTCTTCACTTAGCTCTCCATGTAAAAATGCAGACTTGACATCTAGTTGATAGAGCTTCTACCCTTTATTCGCAGCAAGTGCTATGATCATCCTTACAGTGTCCATTCTGGCCACAGGCGCATACACCTCTGTATAATCCACTCCATGTTGCTACAAATAACCTTTAACCACCAACCTTGCTTTGTATTTATCCACTTCTCCAAGCTCATTTAGTTTAGTTTTGTAGACCCATTTTACTCCTATTCTCTTTACCCCAGCTGATAACTCTACTAACTTCCAAGTCTAGTTTTTCTCAATGGATTTAATTTCTTCGTCCTTGGCTAATCTCCACTTTGAGCTCTTCACTGCTTCCTCAAATCTCACCGAGTCTGAAGATATAACAAATGCCATATTAACCTCCTCTTCTTCTAATAGACCTTCACCCGAATCATAGTCTCCCATCCACAAAGGAGGGTGCCTATCTCTACCCTCCCTAGCATTCATGCCTTCTTCATAAGTGGTACTTGAAGAGACATTTCCAGCTTCAGCTTCTTCAACTCCAATTTCGTCAACTCCAGCTTCTTCATCTTCTATGTTATCTTCATGTTCTTCCTCACCATCACTATTGTTTTCACTATCTCCCCATTCTAAGTCCATCAACAGTTCCTTTTCGTGGCTTGCATCCCAGTTCCACTGACTTTCTTCTTCAAAGATCACATCTCGACTCACAATAATTTTCTTAGCAATGGGATCATACAATCTATACCCTTTGGACTCATCACTGACACCAAGAAGTACACAGCTCATACTTTTATTTTCGAGTTTGGTCCTCCTGGCATCTGGAATATGGACATGCCCTACACATCCGAACACTCTAAAGTGCTCCACTGATGGCTTTTCTCCACTCCAGGCCTCCTCTGGGTCATCTCTTTAATAGCTAGTGTAGGTGATCGATTCAGAACATACACCGTCCATCTCACCGCCTCAGGCCAGAAGGTCTTAGGCACCTTCTTTTCTGACAACATCGATCTCACAAGATTCCTCATAGTCCTGTTCTTACACTCGACTACTCCATTTTGCTACGGAGTGTAAGTAGTAGTCAACCGCCTTTTTATCCCATTCTGCTTGCAAAACTCGTTAAACTCTCATCCCCTATCTGTACGCAGACACTTAATAGGCAAACCAATTTCTTTTTCCACGAGCATCTTGAAACACTTAAAGAAATAAAATGCTTCTGACTTCTCTAACAAAAAATATACCCATACTTTTCTAGAGAAATCATCTATGAAGCATAATATGTATCTCTTCTCACTATTAGAAGCCGGAGTAATGGTGCCGCAAATGTCTGCATGAACCAATTGCAACTTCTGAGTCGCTCTCCATTGGCTTTTCTTGGGAATTGGATCACGATGCTGCTTGCCCTTCATGCGGTCGGTACACACTACAGTGGAAGTTGGTAACTTAGGTAGGCCTTTGACCATTTCTTGAACTGCAGCGTCATCGGTCCCTTGTGGCTGAGATGAGCATATCTACAGTGCCATAGGTGGGAGGTATCTTGTGTAGTAGCATTGAAGCATGATTCCTTTTGCACTTGAGCCTGAGCAAACAACACGAACATCCTGTTTGCTGTCATATTAGTTTGAATAATTAGATCTTTGTGAGGATGATATATCCGACACATCCCTGATTGAATTAGGATGGCCAAACCTCGCTCCTGCAGTTGACCTATACTCAAGAGGTTATTCTTGAGTTCAGGTACATAGAAAACTTCAGTGACCACATGAGTTACTCCATTCACCCTCGGCTTCACACTTTCCCTTCCGAGCACATTCATTTAAGTGTTGTTTCCAAGTTTCACCAAATGCCTGAAAGCTTCATCCATCTCGCTGAATACTGATTTATCTCCACACATGTGGTTCGAGCATCCTGAGTTTAAGAACCATGCCTCATCTCCTTTTACGTTGTGCATCTCAACATATGACATCAACAAGAGCTCTTCTTTCTCATCAAAATCAGCATAATTCGCCTCCTTGTCCCAGAATGGACACTCATACTTGTAATGACCGAGTTTGTGACACTTGAAGCATTCAACTGTGGCTCGATTGAAGCTTTGTCTTCCACTTCCTCTACCTCGTCCTCTAAAGGTGTTTATCCCTCTTCCTCGTGTGGCAAGCCTCTCCTTTGAACTCACTTTCAAAGCATGTTCTTCACCAACTCTCTTTCGAAACTTATGTTCATGTACAATCATAGAGCTTTGCAGCTCATCAATCATGAGGGAATCAATGTCCTTTGACTCCTCAATAGAGCAGACAACGTAGTTGAACTGTTCTGTTAAGGAACGTAGGATTTTCTCCACCACTTTAACATCCTGCATGTCTTCTCCATAGTTTCACATATTATTAGCAACTAGCATAACCTTTGAGAAGTAATCGAAAACGGACTCACCAACCTTCATTTCCAAAACTTCAAAATCTCGACGAAGTGCCTGGAGTTGTACACGCTTAACCTTTGCATTCCCTTAAAACTTTCTCTTCATTGACTCCCATATTTGTCTGGATGTATCCTTTTGAAGAATGGTCTTCAAGATTGATTTGTCAATGGACTGAAAAAGGTAGTTTTTCACCTTTAACTCCTTCAGCTTGAGCTCCTCCAATGTCTTTCTCTGTGAAGCCGTCAATGCTTCTCTAGCAGCAGGCTTAGAGTACCCAGTTTCGATGAGATTCCAATACTCCTTCGACCTTAGAAAATTTTCCATTAACATATTCCAGTGATCATAATCTCCATCGAACTTGGGAATGCTGGCCTGAGCGAAGCCGGTGCTTCCTTCTGCTTCCATATTTCAATCACTCCCTAAGTGATTCACCCGTTTTCTCACGTTAGGATACTGCGGTTCCTAACCTCGCACACTTAATCTCTCACGATCAGGCCCCTATGTGTGGCTCTGATACCAATTTGTAAAGGTTACTTGATCAACGGAGATGATGAACAAAGAAAAACTTAAAACAAATTGGTTGAATGACCTTCAATATTATTGATAACAACTTGAGACTTATAAAGCCATACAAGAACTCTAACTGGAATGAAGAAAAAACAGCCCACAAAAGCACGTATCATGCTTAGTGGTAACTACTACTGGAAAGAGTCAAAAAAAGGATAACGACCCTAAAGAATAGGGATTTATTCTAAGAGAAGATTGAAAAATCAAGCAACCACTTCCAACAATATACTCCTTATTACTTGTAGAAATGGAATGGTAACCCAGTAACCAAATCAATTCTCAGTATTATTTAAATCCATAGTTCATTTTTGCAAGAGTTTTGTGTCCCAATCTTTGTGCTGTAGTTTTGTCCTCATAGAAAAAACAAACACAGCTGCCTCAGTTTCTTGCTGGTTGGTAGTATACTTTTAGGAAGGCACAAATGTGAAGCCCGCCATTAGTACAAAGATTGACCATTGTTCTGTAGTACAAAGAAACCTTCTAAACTACAAATTTTGTATGAGTTAAGTAACGCCACATTTTTTATTTCACCATTTTAAAATTGTATTTAAGGTTTTTGTTATGCCTCGCTACCGAGGTTCCAAATAATCATGCGATAGCCCATGTAAAGTCATGAGTCAAAGTTGACAAAGTCAACAAAGATCTCAATTGGTTAAAGTAAAACAAATCAAACTAGAACCGTAGCTCTATGTCCCGAAGCTCTTCATGCCGAAGACCTTCACTCTAAAGCTCCCTTTGGCTGAAACTCTTACTAGCTTTCAAAGGATATGTAGGCAATCTCTAAGAATGATTGATATAACGTTTGTAATAACGAATGTCAGGATTGTCGATCTAGAATGTAGGGTGGTTGACCCGTTATCAACGCATCAAATGCGCAGCAGCTAGTAATGTGAGGCTCAGTTTGAGAGATGAGGTCACGTGGTTCTTATCCAATGATTACCACTACGGCGAGAACTCTATAAATAACAAGTCTTGTAACATTTGAATCTAATACAACTCTTTACACTTAAAGCCACATTCTATCTTATCTCTTGCTTATTTCATATTTGTTTGCTTGAGTTTAGATTGGTTGAGTTGTTTATGATTGCTTATTAATACGCAATCACTTTTGATTATATTGCCGGCGTCTGAACATTTTTGTCTCACGTCACAAAGTATCTCTCACGTCTATAAATATCATCGTTTGCCTTCCAAGTTTTCGATCGAAATGTGTTGAAATTTGCTTACGTGGACGTGAGTGGCCTTGACATCCGTTGTCAACGTCACCCTTCAAAAAACTGTGTCAATAGTTTTTAAATTTATACATAATAGCGCATATATTTTTAATTTTTTTTCGTTACATTTTTATCATTAACATTCCGTTAATTAACACATTTCTTCCCGATATTGATTTCCATCCAAAAAGTCCATTTTTATTTTTTGCTGGTTGCATTTATAAAAAAAATAATAAATTTACAAGTGCGATAAAATATTTTTTCTGTAAATAGAATATTTTGACAAAAACTACTAACAATGACGAGACGTGCTAAGAAATGTAAGGTTGTAGGTAAGAATTTGAAGAAAAGAGTTGAGGACAAAAATGTTAGAGCAAAGGTGAAGGTAAAAATTGTTGTGTTTATATAATTTACCCATTCTATATGTAAACTTGTTTTCACCTTGGCCTTGGAAAAACTACTCTCTTGAAATTGGGCTTTCTGCCTTTGCTCCTTCACCGGGGAAAAAAACACACATTTTTGTGTCTTTGCTCCTTATCGAAGGTAATTTCATCATATCGAAGCGCCATGACTACGCTAAATTGTGCTGGGAGTTCTCTAAAGAATTTCAAGTTTTTTAGTGGAGTCCATTTTGGATGATTTTAGTATATGCTTTCAAGTTAGTTCAACTCATATTTGAAAATTTATTATTTAGCTTGTGTTTGAGTCACATTATTTTTTTCATTCTCATTATTCTACTCATTTTCAACAACACATTCTTCAATAAAATAATATTTTGCATCACATTGATAACTTTTTTCTTTCTTTTCAACCACATATTCCCTATCACATCAAACTGAATTTTTGGAGCAAAAATGAGTGGTTCTAACTTCTTTTTAAAGAATAAAATTATATATATTTATATACAAAAAGGTAGGTAAGTATTTTTATAATTGTTTTCGATATGATAAAATTGAAAATAATTATTCTAGAGAAGATAAATTGAAAATAATTATTTTTGATAAATAATTGTCTAAGCTTCATCACTTTATACAAGTGTTATTAGCACAACATTTCTCTACTTTTGAAGTTTATTGTGAAAAATATAATTACCTTCTTCTTATTTATTTATTTTATTTATTATTTTTTTTTTTTTGCATTTTCCCCAATATTTACACATTTCATTGCGAAAATCCGGTCCTCTGCTCGCTTTGTATCCCCTACTCACTCTGATCACTTTGTTTCCCCCTCGCAATCCCTTCATTTTGACAATCTGTAAAGACCTAAATCGCTCGGATTACTAGAAATCGATTTCGAGCTATTTTCGATGCCTCTGTTAATGCAAATACTTGGTTTTATGTATATTGAGAAATATGATTTGTAAGATTTGTAACTGAATAAATCAGTTCGCTTTCGGTGGTGGAGGAGGAAGGAGAGAGAAAAGATAACTTTTTTTATTTGATAATAATTTATCTAGGAATTATTTACATTTAAAAAAAAAATTGAGAGTAAGGTTACAGTTAGTTCTTTATTTTAATTATTTTATTTTATTTTACTAGGACGGTAATTTTGTCATTTTATAGCTTGTATCGAGAAATTGGATAGAAATGTTGATTTTCGAATTGAAATGTGTAAAGGGATAAAAATAAAAAAATAAAATAAAATTGAAGGTGGAGACGTTTCACAGGACTTCTTGCAATGTTTTGTGCTAATAATCCCTTTATCCAAAGTAGGTTTGAAAAATAATTGTTTTAATGAGGATAAAATTAGAAAAATTTGAAGAAGAAAAAAAAAGACCAAAAACTCGTCTTGGGTGAAACACTGAAATACATCCATCCTTTACAACGCAACAAAAAACAGTCAAAACACGTGAAAATATGAAATGCAAAATTCTCTAAATTTGTAAATTTTATTTTTATTTTTCTAGTAAAGAAAATTCAATAGATGTGATGGCTCAATTGATTCTCAGAAATGAGTTTTCTTAAAGAAATAGTCGAAAACATGGGTTCAATTCTGTCCTCTGATTCATCATCGGCGTCTCAGCAAAATCCTAGCACCCCCACCGATCAAGCGATGAACGGCGGCGATGGAGTCGCAACTGGAAACGAGCGCGTAGCGTTCAAGCTAAAAGGCTACTTCGATTTGGCTCAAGAGGAGATCGCCAAGGCCGTACGGGCGGAGGAGTGGGGTTTAGCAGATGACGCCGTTTCTCATTATCAGAACGCTCAAAGAATACTCACCGAAGCCATTTCCACTCCTGTGCCTTCCTATATCACTTCTATGTATGCTTTTCTTCTTTTCCAATATCATTAGTTCATGATAGATGTTGAGAGCTGTAGAGATCGAGGAATAAAAGATAGAAAAACAATTAGGCAATATTCAAGTACGTAAAAATGCTAAACTATATCAGAGTTATTATGTTGGTTGAGTTGATTATCTTCCCATTTGAGTTTGGATATCACCCTATCCACTGCACTGGCCGCATTCAATGGCTCACCTGACGCAAAGAACTTCGAAACTCAATATTTGTTATATCATAGAAATACCCAAAAGGGTGCCATTACGTTATAGTTGAGTTGTATAACTTCCCATTTGTTATGGTCTGGCCCTTTTATGACACTTTGTTGTTTCGTGATATCACCCTATCCACTGCACTGGTTGCATTCCATCAACTGAAAAGAGGCAAAGAACTTCAAAAACCAATATTTGTTATATTGTAGAAATACCTGAAAGGGAGCCTTTATGTTGGAGTTGTCTTATAACTTCCCTGTTATTATTGTTTAAGCCCTTTTACGGACACTTTAGTTCATGATATCACCCTGTCTGCTGAATTGATTGTTTTCCATCTGTCGACCCAGAAAAAATCAATATTTGTCTTATTATGATAATACCCAGACGGGAACTATTGTTATAGAAATCACCGTCTGCTGCACTGATTGCATTCCCTCTGCTTGGCCTTTTTTTATGGCCACTTTATTAGTTCATGATATTATCCGCTGTCCAGAGGCAAAGAAATTTGAAACACAATATTTCTACATTATAGAAATACTCGAAAGGGAGTGCTAATCAAACAGAAATGAATCACAAAAGCATGGATTCTTCTGCCAAAGGATATTGCTTCTACCGCCTGTGTATATAGAGAAAAACTGGTGCAAGTTTCCCCCTTTTATAAGGCATTCTTTGTTTAGATAGAAAGAAGTTGTGGAGCAAGACATAGTTTTGAATTTACAGGAGTAACCTTCTACTTTATCCTAACTGTGCAACAGACAAAATAACCGGTACACCCAAGGTACCTCCTTCCCGGTCCTCTCATAGTATTGAGGCCTTCTCAATTATTATTGCCCACCCAAGATATGGATCGAATTGTCTCACAGCATGAACCCAAATTAGGAACGCTTTAATGGGGTGAACAACCCATACATATCTATATGCTGTGCTTATATTTGTGCATTACAATAAATAAAAGAGGGGGGAGGGGGTTGGGTTAATGCAATATCTAAAAACATATTCCTCAGTTGACACCAGTATGAAGTACACAATGGTTCAGGGTGTTTTAGCAGGTCTAGTAATAGAGATTAACCGTTTTCTCTCGAATGCGATTTGCTTTTTAATGAGTTTCCATAATGTACCGTTTGAAGTGAATTATTTCGTCAATATTAAAAAAATCCTGAGGCTTTAGTAGCTTACGGTTAATGCTAGCTCTAAAATATATCTTTTTCTACTTTCCTCTTAAACTTTGAAGTCATTCAGGTAATTACTATTTTTGGTAAAGAATACTGTCCTTCGGATAGAGAACATTATTGGATTCTCGCATGAATCATGTGCACTCTGGAATATTGCTTAGTTCTAATCCATGAAATAATATATGCATGAAATTAGTTGAATTTTCTGCAGAATGGGTCCAAATTAATAGTATCTTCGTCAGATTGCATTTACTCTGATCATTATCTATTCCCAGTATCCCAAATGGGCTCATTATTACTATATGAATTGGGATTGTGATCCTATGAATCTTGGCCGTGAAAGTTCAATTTGAACTGAACACTGCATAGTCAACATAAAACTGTAAAACAACATTTTTCTGCAAATAGAATCTATTTTGCAGACAAGTATTATGTAACTTGATCTTTTTTGTACATGTTTGAATAAATGAAATAAAATTATTTCTGCATGGCGTGACTACAGCCATTGGCCATGCATACTTCTTTCAATTTTCTGATTATTTGGTTAAGTAAGAAGAGCATAAATTAACTGTGTTGCTTGTTTTCTTTCAACTTCTATCCCCAACAGTGAACTGGATAAAGTGAAATCATATCGCCAGAAGATATCAAAATGGCAAGGCCAAGTAGCAGAGAGATTACAAACTTTGAGCAGGCAAATGCGATCAGGTTTCTGTTCTCAATTCTTTGAACTTCTCTCAGAAGTTCCTTTTAATATCTAATTAAGGATGGCCAAGAGGGAATGCTTACATTTTGCTTTTCTCTTCTTCTCCTTTTTTTACCGTAATTTAGGTGGCACATTCAGTATCAAGGTATGGATTGCTCAGACTGAAGTGTAAGTTTGTCTCTTTGGTTTGTGTCTTTATCTGCTGTAGATATAAGGTCGAAGCAATTATCTACCCCCGTCTTTTTTATGGAATTGCCTTCACTTTTTAAGTCAATACTTTATTCTGACGCTTTATGTAGTTTTAGTTAATAATAAGATACAAACTGTACTTCAATTTTGACTTTAATGATTTATTGCAATCTAGTTGATAAATTAGGACGATAGGAAGCCTTTTCTTCCTTTTTTTTTCTAATTGAGCAAAGCAATCTCTAGATTGGGTTGGAGGACTAGGAAGAACTGATTTTCTAACTCTTTCCTCAAAATGTTTTCCCAGAATATAGAATTATATACCTTTTTTTAGTTTAGAACTTTATTCCTGTTAACATTTTTTCTTCAGAGCACCTCACCTGAGGCTCGCACTACGGGAATCTCATCTACAACTTCTCTGGCTAGAAAAGGGGCAGTACAAAAGTCTTCTGGCCAGAGAAGAGAGAGTTCTGCATCAAGGAGTCTAGCTAATACTGCTACGAGTTCAAAACCCATGCAAAAATCTGGCAGTGGCTATGACGCGAAATTGGTTGAAATGATAAATTCTGTTATAGTGGACCAGAGCCCGTCAGTTAAATGGGAAGACATTGGTAAGAAGTTATGGCATATCTTCCTCCCCTAATTCTGGTTTCTTTTTATTTTTTTATTTTTTTTAACTTGCTATTTTACACATCAAATATCTCTGCAGCTGGCCTTGAGAATGCAAAACAAGCTTTGTTAGAAATGGTTATTCTTCCAACTAAAAGACGAGACCTTTTTACTGGTCTTCGGAAGCCAGCCAGAGGTAATATATAGCAAAAGAACTTCAAATTAGAATTTGTAAAAGAAATAATGTTAAAAAGTGAAACGAGTAGTGTTTGTTTTACAGGTTTGCTTCTCTTTGGACCACCTGGCACTGGTAAGACAATGCTTGCCAAAGCAGTTGCTTCAGAGTCAGATGCAACCTTTTTTAATGTTTCTTCTTCTTCCCTAACATCAAAATGGGTAAGAGCCATCTCTCTGTGTGTGTGTGTTGTGTTAACTCTTTACAGTTGAAGTTCTTATTGTTTACATAAAATATCAGGTGGGTGAGGGTGAAAAGCTTGTTCGAACTCTTTTCATGGTTGCCATTTCCCGGCAGCCTTCTGTTATTTTCATTGATGAGGTACTGTACTGCCTTGAAGTTGATCTATTATTAGTTTATGAGACATTTTTCTATCTTTCTTATCCATCTCTCTCCCTTGATGTATTTCCTGAGATTGTAACCACAAAGAGAGAGAGAGATCAGATGGTTATATAACCGAATTCTCTGGACAATTTATAATTTTACTTAACTGGAATGCTAAACATCTCCAATTCAAATCATTGCTCTACTTGCTTCTTCAGCCAGCCCAATGACCAGCAATTTATATTGAAGTGAATTGCTTTATTAGTCTAATTAGTGGTGAATTAGATTCATCTCTCATATATGTTTGATTATACCTTCATTCAGATAAGTGTACTTAAACAGATAATTTCACAATCTTTTTCTTCAAATTGAGAACTTAATGGCAATTAAAAGTGGCTCACTAATTTTCTCTAAGCTATAGATTAAGGAACCATGTGCAGAATGTCTTCTAATTTACTGTAATCTACTGATAGTAGGATGCACTTCTGGGTAAGATTGGAATGTTTTAGGCACCATACTGAAGATGTCCAGAAACCTATTTTGATTTATGTAATAATTCTATTACTGACCAAGTATGTTTCCTGAATGTATTTTATCCTTCTGATGGCGTGATCATTTTATATGGATTTGTGTGCATGTTAAACAGGAAGCTTTTCATTAGATCTTTGATTCCTGAGACAGAGGTGTCTTTTCTTGGCCTTCCTAACCTGGTTCCTATATTATTTCCCTGTGATTGTCAAGTCTGATGCTAATTCTTTTGTAAGAATATACTGGATTTTATTTTTTGCAATTTATTACATTTCATGTTTTATGCTAAGTGATTTTATTATTCACCTTGTCACCTGATTTATGCTAGTACAGTATTTGGAACTTATTTTCTTCTTCTCTTTGCTTCCCTTTTCTTTTGGTTTTGGTCAAATTTCTTTTCTGGCTTGTGTAGTAAAGCTGCGATTAATAGTTAAAAATTAATATTGGCAGCTATTTTTTGTTCCCGAACCCTAAGAAGTTACACCTTGATCATTCTGAGAATAAATTTTGACAACCATTGACTGCTATGTTTAACAACGTTTTTCTAATCTTTGTGGGAACAGATAGATAGTATCATGTCAACAAGGACAACTAACGAAAATGAAGCTAGTAGAAGGTTGAAGTCAGAGTTTCTAGTTCAGTATGATGGAGTGACATCAAGTCCTGATGATCTAGTCACTGTCATTGGTAAGCTTCACATACTTGCCCTAGTGACATCAAGTTCTGATGATAGCCACACATTATCTGTAGTTGTCCTTTGGTGGACAGGCTTTTTACTGTTTGTTGTTTTGACACCTGTACTTGAATTATTGTAGGTGCAACCAATAAACCACAAGAATTGGATGATGCAGTCGTTAGAAGACTGGTCAGTATCTCGATGCATGAATCTTGTGTCAACGTAGCCTCTAGGGAATATAATTTTCTATGACAGCAATTTAATGTTTGTTTGGGAGAGATTTATCTAAGTGAATTATGAATTTTTTTTGGAGAATGTGTGGTTAAAAACTAGGGGAAAGTTATAGGATCCATAGAATGTGTGTTTAATATGGTTTTTATGGATTTTCAATTTGAAAAATTGCTAGGACCAATTTTTTTGGGAAAAGAAAAGGATTTTGCCTACTGTCTGGTCTCATGTAAATTGAGGGATGGTCTTATGTTGGCAGCCACATTTGCACTTGACCTTTGGAGCAACCTAATTTTTGGCCTTATGAAAGAAATTTAAATTATATGATTTGACTGCCGTGGCGAATCATTGACTTCCCAATTGGTCTAGTCTCTAGACATGATTTTCTTCCTGATATTCCCACTTTAATTATTGTTGAGACCCTGCATATTCTGTATTCTTTGTTTCCATCCCCATGGGAGGAAGTGTTTTAGCTAACATGAAGAGTTACTCATATTTGAAAAATATCAATTATAATTCACGGACGATGCGATTTGAAGTGGAATTTCCTTATTGATTTTTTGTTCAAATCTTGAAACAGGTGAAGAGAATATACATCCCTTTGCCTGATGCAAATGCCAGGAGACTTCTTTTCAAAAACAAACTCAAGGGTTCATTTTCTTTGCCTGGTGAGAACATGTTTCTAAGCGATGTAGATATTATTTTACTACTTTACTGTGCCTGCAAGAGAAACTATTCTACTAGTTGACATAGTTTCCTTTCTTTGGTTTCAGATCGAGAATTAGAGAAACTTGTGCGAGAAACGGAAGGTAAGATAAGTTTCAACATCCAGACTTTTGGAACGGAGTGATCACTGTCTTAGTAATGAAGGAAAAAGAAAGAAGATTTGGAGAGTTTATGAGATTAACTACAAAGAGATCGCTGTCAATAGTTTTGGCTTGTGACTTCACACCTTGAATTTAGGTGTCCAGTGCTCACTATTGAATATTTTGTGCTCCAGGAGATACAATAGAACTTGGCCTTTAGCGCAACAACAAATTAAGGCCTCGTTCTCAATAAATTTGGAGCCAGCAACATAAATCCTTTTCCAGCAGTCCTTTAGGTTCATTGCAATGTCTATTAGAAGATCTCAGAAATTTGATCCTTTGTGCATGCTAGTTTTGTTCTACCCCTCTTAACATGTTAGACTGAGATGGCTTCACTCTAATGAACAAAAGCCTCTTTTAGTCTCTGCAAGAAATGTTCTAACCATTGAAGTCATTCTTCCCTTAAGTTGTTCTTTATCGGTATCACCTCCAGTCGGTTTATATTGTCATTTCTTACCGTATTCATTTTAGCATGACTACACTTCCATCTTATAATAAGCGTTCTATAAAATTTGGTTTATTGACCGAATAGGGATCTTTTGAGGGTAAATTTTCCCCTAATTGCCTTCAACCTACTTTCATCTAATTTGAAACTCAATATAAGGTTGTTTTTGTAGGGTATTCTGGAAGTGATCTACAAGCATTATGTGAAGAAGCTGCAATGATGCCTATCAGAGAGCTTGGCACAAACATTCTTACAGTCAAGGCAAATCAGGTTGTCCAGCTATAATATTCCTCTCTTTAAGATTGAATAGCTCAATTTTACCCCATGTTTGGCCCCATTTCTAAAAACTCAATTTTTTCTCGTACATTTTATGGGTCCCACACATTCCATTAACTTTTATCAAAATCTGTTAAAAGTCTGATTTTTATCAATGGGGGCTTAATTGTTTCAAAGTTGTAGGAGCGAGCTTTTATTTTACAGCATTGCAAATTTCGCCCAGTCTTCTCTCTTTCTCTCTCTCACACGCACACGCACGCACGCACGCACTCTCACGCACACGCACGCTCAAACCATTTTATTTCCCAAATATCAGCTCAAAATTGACCGTGGATTCTCTAAAGCCAGTAAGTTCCTTCGCTATGTGCAGGTAAGACGTTTAAGATATGGTGATTTTCAGAAGGCAATGACCGTTATCAGACCCAGCCTACAAAAGAGCAAATGGAAAGAGCTTGAACGGTGGAATCGGGAATTCGGCTCTAACTAAACTAACATGGTACTAAGTTCTGTCATGATCCAAAACATGTTTTAGAGTTATTTGGCTAGAGAAAAACACTCGCATAATAAAGAAAATTTCTTAATCGAAACCCGAGCAATAAATGCTTTTTAGCAGTTCCGTGTAAATATGCATTGATGGATTGATTCTTGATGTGTAATTTGATTGTATCAAGATTTAAAATATAAATAATAAAATGCAGTTATGTGAGTTGTGAATGTGCCACCTTTTTCTTTATCAGAAGCACTCGCAAACTGTAGTTTCTCACCTCTCCTCTCATTTACTGCTAATTGTTAGCCGAAACTCGGCAAAAAATGTTTTCACAACATGGCATTTTGAGCGCCAATAAGTGTAGCATATAGCTAATAAGCTCTTGTTTGGTTTAGCTAAAAAAAAAATAAGAATAAAATTTTGAGTCGAAATCAAATAATTTTTGCACATTAAAGGGGTTCGACAATTTTTATTAATTTTTCAATTACAATTGTAGTTTCTTCAGTTTTTTCCAAAATTTATTACATTTTAGCAAAACTGAAGGAGGGGGGCGGGGGGGTCATAAACGTGTAGGATCCTTGTAGTGCATTTTGGATTCGACTTAAATTGAGCTGACAACATTTCGCCATCAACCAATTAAAGTTATGGAATTAATGTATGTCCAAATACAAATGACTTAGACGGCCATTTTTTTTTTTTTAGGAGAATGAGTTTTTGAATAGTAAATTTTTGGAGGACGTATGACTAAAATGTAGGAAAAAGTTTGGGTTTACGTGAAGAAGATTCTATTGTGAGAATGTGTAGTTGAAAATGAGTAAGAAAAAAAAAGATTTTTGAAAGAATGATTACTAGATAGAGAATTATTGTGGTTGACAAATGACGATTTAGTTGTTTTTAGCTGGCAAGTGGCTTGGAAGCCTGGAGGACTTTGGGCTTCTACAACTTGAGGATCGATATTATGAACGAATGCATAAATATGAATAATGAGATAACCGAGTCTCTATGGTACATGACGTGTTAGTAAATTATGTTAATTTCAAATTATATAATCGATGATTTCTAAACTTGTAATTGACAATTTCTTTAGTTAAAATTAAGTCTTAGTGGAATTGTATTAGAATTTAATTATTTTGTAATCAAAGTCAAATTAAGATTAGAAAAGTCCAAGTTATGGTAAAATTAGTATATGGTTGATAGAGTCCAGAAAGAAGTCAAAGAAATCCAAGAAGAATATCAAGATTCGAACTTGAAAAAGTTGAAATCGAATAGGACGCAATTTTGCTAGTCAACGCCCAACCGACGCTCGAGTGGCAGAAAGAGAATCGATGTTGCCCATCTAGCGCTAGATTGACGCTCAAGTGACAAGTGTTTTGCCGACCTAACGCTCGAGCGACGAGTCGACGTCCAGAATTCCGTTTGCTTTAAAATATATGGTTTTCTTCCCTATTTCAACCAAAACACTTTCCCCTACATATCATATTTTATGAACGTTTCTAAGTGTGTTGCAGAAACACAAATTCGGGATGACTAAGATGAGGTACCAAATCGAGATCTAACGTCGGAGCACACGGTCTATGAGGGTTAATGTATAAATCAGGAGTCGAGATTTGTTTTGAAGAAGCGCACATTTAGTAGGATCAAGGAAGACTGCTGATATTGAGGTAAGAAGTTTTACGGGGTAGACAGGTCTGGGTAATACTGTAAGTTTATTTCGATTTTTAGTGGATTATTGATTGACAAAGTGCCCGAATTTTATTCCAATTGTGGTTTCTCTGTGAATCTTTTGTGTTCTTTACTGCTTTAATTTTTTATTGTGGTATTCAAATTTAGGATGACTTATTTGATCTAACTATTTAAAAACAATTAAAAAGTGGATCGTTGTTTCTAATTGTATAATTTCGCACGTTGAGTCTGAATATTCGATAATTTAAAACTTTCAAATTATAACTTCAATTAAATATAGGAATTATTGTAGTTGATGTTTTAAATCTTTCAATTTTTTTTAGGTTTTATCCAAGCTTTTTATTTGTAGCAGGGTTGATCCCGAACTTTTCGAAATTATGGAGGACCTCCTGACGGTTGACAAAAAGTCAACATATGACCAGTTTTTAAAAGAATAAAATAATCATTTAATTTTTTATTAATTTTAAAGGGTAATTGTGCTGAAAGCCCCAGACTCTTAAAGAATTTGCAACAAAGGTCCCAAACTTTTAATAAATATCGCTAGAAGGACCACTAATGATTTTCATCCAAAAATCTATCCATTAACTATCTTTGTTTATTTTTTCAGCTCTTTAAAAGTTCTTGTTAAAAGGAAATGGAATTAATTGGAATGAGGAAAATGAGGTCGACGAAGATGGAGGGGAAATGAGCACGACGACAACAATGACTGTTTGAGGCTCATCAGTCAAGGCAGATAAAATTAATTATATGAGTGGGTATGAGTTTAGGGATTGAGATTAGGTTGATGGAGAAAGATGAATTTTTTTAGTCAACCTCGACCTCACAATAGCATTAGTAAATACTGCAGCCTAAGCATAAGTGTTACGAAACTTATCTATTATTAACATACCCATAGGCCATAATCTATCAGCAACCGACCATGCAGTTCAATTTGTATCGATTTTTGTAACTGAATAGGGTTGTTCAATTTCAGAATAGCGCAAAACCCAATTGAGTCAACCCGTTGCCCACCACTAAGCATAATTTTTACAAACTAAAAAAAAAAAATATTTTGAAAAAAATTGGTATTCTAACCTCATCAATTGCAAACCAACCAAATTAATCAATCTGCAATGACAGTTCTTTTAAGCTATAAAAATAATAAATTGTTCTAATGAAATACAAATAAACATGGGTAAATTTGTTTTTGACTGACAAGGACAATCTGTGTTAGAAAATAAAATATTGAGAGCTTTCTATAATATCTTAAAACCCAGAGAGTCTCTATGTAATATCCAAATAGTTCAAGGGTGTGTCAGTAATTTTATTTATACGTATACGTGTTATATATATGGACAAGCCCAAACACGGAAAAGGCGTGCGTACTACAAACGCGACTCTGGAAGGTGGAGAAAACGATTGCGAAAAAGCTCTGGAAAATTCAGGAGTCATATATAACTCGCCGGATTTCACTACTCGAGTGTTTTGAGTTTTCCAATTGAGTTTGATTTTCGGTGCAAATGGTAAGTGTTTTGGGTTCTTTCTTCTTTTTTAAGTGCGTCATTTCATCAAATAGTTTCAATGCATTCTGTTAAGAGAGCTTGTGTTTAATTTTTATTTATTTATTTTTTTTAATTCTTTGTGGTTTTGCAGTCAGTGACTCTTCACACAAACTTGGGTGACATCAAGTGCGAAATATTTTGTGACGAGGTTCCCAGAACTGCTGAGGTCATTTTTTTCCTTTTTATTCTAGCTTAATTTTTGTATAACTGTATATTTTCATATGTAGCTGTTTATCTGTATACTCCTTCGGATTTCTGGACGTATAAATTGCTATATTAGGTTATTGAGTAATTGTTTGATATAACTTTACTAGAAATTTATCCTTTTTCAATTGGACAAACTCCAATTTTAACTGCACGACTCGCAACTTTTATCAACTTTTAACCATTCTCTAAACTTTTATTGAAATCTGCTAAAACTTTGATCAAAAGCTTTGTCAAACAATTGTTTTTCCCCATCATTTGTGTTTGTGTCATATTTCCACTGATTGCCAGTATTAGCTCGTGTTTGGCCAAGCTTTAAAAAAGTAAGTTTTAAATGAATTTTTTTAGGGAAATACCACTCGTGCAATATTTTTGACATTATGGTTGACATGACGTGTTGGCAAAGTGTTGATTGGGTAAAAAAAACTGTCAAAAATTAAAAATGTCAAATAGTGTATTGCAACGTGGCGAAGTGTAAAAAAATGATGTAAATGATGATTTACATATACTGAAAATACGTAGTTCGACCCTAACATCACCTAGAGGGGGGTGAATACATGATAATGCGGAATTAAAATTTATATAAAATTTATAATTAATAGCAACAAATCACTAATTAATTATCTCTGGATGATTAAGCATACAATCCGATTATCCTATGTTTGAATACCGCAGAATATGATAACAATAAATAAAACAATGAATAACGCACGGTATGTTCACGGAGAAATCCCAACTAGGTAAAAATTATGGGCACTTTGCCAATCAATAATCCACTATAAACGATTTATAACTTACAGTCTACCAGATTAGACGACGACACGTACTATCTGATCTCCTGACTGCAATTCCAACAGCTCTAATGCATTTTGTGCTTCTGCACCAATTCTCAGCTGCAGTTTTCAAAGCTCTCCTGAATTGCGCTATCCAGCAGCAACTCCTAGCTTCGTGAAATCGTTTATCTCCTGTGGATCCAACGAAGAACGCTGCGTTCTTCAACGACCGGATCTCCAGTCACCTTTCCTTGATCTTCAAAACTCTGACAGATATGAAGGAAGCAGCAGTTTGGTATTTGAATTTTGGATATGATATTTTTCTCACCGCCAGTACAATTACCAAGGAATAATGAAGGTTGAAATCTCAAAGAGAATGAAGAGAATATGAAGAGACAAGTGTTTACATATGTTCTGTGGCGTTCAAGTATATATATGTAGTTTAGAGAATGGATGGGCCGGACAAAAAACCTTTAAAAATCGGAATAAAAATTTCCTTAATAATACTGTCGCTCGAGCGAGGTCCAGCGACAGTCGAGCGATGTTGTTTCTATTTTTACGCTTGAGCGAAGTCTTAGCGGCAGTCTAGCGAAATTGTGGCGCCGTTTTCCTTTATTTCCATTCTCGAGCCCTAAACCTAAAATTTCATAATTTATACTAATTGCGCACTACTCCTTGACTTTTTACAATTTATCAACTCTAGTCCTTTTTGTTTACATAATAGCCAATTACATTAAATACCTAACATATTGTATGATTGATTTTTTTATTGGTGAATTACTTTAAAAGATGTACTTTCTTTTAGTTTTTAGAGCATTTTTAGGTTTTAGCCAAACAAGCTCTTAATAATTAAAGACATGGTAAGCTTGGCTGAAAAGATGCGCCTAATCTACGAAATAGCGATGATACATTATTGTGTTCAGATTAAAGTAATAAAATATATGTATGGTTATTGGAGAGATAGGTGAATGATTTATTTAGCTTCGTTTCCATATGTATATAATATTGTTATGTTGAATAGAGACATCGTAGCAAGTTGTAATAATTTTCTAGACCTTTGATGACTTAGTAATTTGGTGCTTGGATGCATCCAGTGATTCTTGTAGTGGCTGCTAGTCATTTTTCCTCATTAATGTAAAACATTTGCTCTGTGAAACATTATAATTTTTATTTACTTTCTTTGATCACCCTATCATCCCCTTCAATTTTAGGCTCTGTTTGAGCCTCATTTTTTGGAAAAATAGATTTTGTAATAGTGATTTCTTAGAGTGTGCTTGGTTAAAAGTAGGAAAAAAAAATTTGGGTTTACTTACACAGTTATTTTATTGGGAGAATGTGTGGTTGAAAATGAATTTGAGAAAAAATGAGTTTAAGATAATGGGGTTCAAACAGGGCTTAATTTTTAGTAGTGATTGTTATTGAGTTACATTTGTCTATTTACTGTATCATGAAGTGTATGTATATTTGCTGAAACTGTGCATGGTGCGCTGACATTGCATTATAAATCTCTACGGCATTTTCTATTTTGAGAGTTTCTTAGTATTGATGATGTCGTAAGGTGCTTCTTTTGGTATCTGTTCACTTGTGAATATCAAACAAGAACAATCTGATAGGAGTTGTAGTACTGATGTTGGATACCACATTATATTGTGTTATTCTAGATATATAAATGATATGAAATGATTAAGAACCAAGTGTCTGAACAATTTGTAATTTTGATATGCCTTTGTGTTGGCCATATATACATGTTGGTCTATTTCTTGCATGGTTAGCGGCATCAGTATATAATTTCTTTAGTGATTAATTAGCATCTTCTATTTTCATTGTACTAAAAATTGTGTGGGTGCAGAATTTTTTGGCATTATGTGCCAGTGGCTATTATGATGGAACCATATTCCACAGAAATATAAAGGGTTTTATGATTCAAGGTGGTGATCCTACTGGCACGGGCAAAGGCGGGACAAGTATATGGGGGAAAAAGTACAATGATGAGATACGAGAATCTCTTAAGGTATTTTTTGTCTGGACTTGATGAAATTTATATTATTTTTGCCCTATTTTCATTTCATAAATCCCAACTTACTTTGTATAGGTTAATTATATTTTAATCTCAATATGCACTGATATATCTGTTTAGGCTCCTATTCTTATAATGTTAAGAAACAGAATAAGCAATACGTAAACCACTGAGGCACAAGTTTTTATTTTCTTGTAAATGTCAACTCAGTTAAGGCAAGAGATGGTTCACTGACATTGTATCAAATGCCAGGATAAGTTATGATTGTAATTGCCATGGGACTTCATATTTTAGTTTTGACTTGTGGTTCCAGGAGCATATTCTGAATAAGGACATTATGGGGAAAGTGTGTCCTTGGTCATGTTTATTTTCTTAAGCATATGTGGGAAAAACAATGTTGATGTCACAATCTATACAGCAACTTGTATGTTAAATTGGTTTTTTTAATTTCTTTTCTCATGCTAATAAATAAAGAGGGTTAAGCACCGTGTACACCATGAGGCACGAGCTTGTGTTATCTTACATGATACAATCACTCTGTTATAGCTTGGTTGAGTTTCTTTGATGAAGTAGCAAATATCATAAATAATTGTTTTAATATTAACTACCAAATCCATTGTTGGATGAAGCACTGACCTCCCATTAGCCCTGTCACTGAATTCCTGTAGGCCAATCTTGCCTAATTGGCTCCAGGAGCATTCAGGTTATACTGAAATGCTCGTCATATTGAGGAAAATATAATATCTGCTTCATCATATTTATTTCCTTGATCATGTTTGGAAAGTGTAATTTTGCTAACATAGTCAATATAGCCACTCAGGTGTTCACTGAATTCACTCGTATCTCTTTGCTTTATGTCCAGCACAATGCCCGAGGCATACTATCGATGGCTAATAGTGGGCCCAATACCAATGGAAGCCAATTTTTCATAAGTTATGGAAAACAACCTCATCTTAATGGACTGTACACCATCTTCGGCAAAGTGATTCATGGGTTTGAAGTACTCGACATTATGGAAAAGGTAGGTTTTTATACCTTTCAAAGCTTGGTTGACAATATGATTTATCAAAAACATTGGTTAGAAATGTGTATTGAGCTGTTTCCCAGAATTTTTGGATGGATATTCATTCTGATGTGGGGCTTCCTTCCAGCTCCTCCTCAAAAAATGCTAGTAGTGCTGCCAATTTTAAAGTGTTAACCATGAATTTGCCAGTTGAGTCTTTTCTGTTGTTAAATGGACGAAACAACTATTCATCAACGTGTCATTGTATTTGTGCAGACTCAAACGGGACCGGGAGATCGGCCTCTTGCGGAGATCAGGATCAATCGTGTGACACTACATGCTAATCCATTGGCTGGTTAAGTATAACTTATATCATTATGAAATTGTACCCCAGTTTTATGGATGGCCAGGAATTGGAGAAATCTTCATTCACAATATACATTCTGTTGAGTAATCCCGATACCCTTTACCTGATCAGTTTGTTTGATAGAAGTACTAGACAATAATAATTTTATGTATTGTATTGTCTAATCTTGTCTATTATCGCATATCAAACATTAGATAGGTATTAACAATTGATATGGCTATCTCATGCCGAGAGTTGTAACTGGTGATTTTGCATTTAGTTAATTGAATTATGAGACTTGTCTGGCTGTTTTAGATGAGGCGATTGGGAATGTTGTGTGTTGCATTGCTTTGTGCTCCAAATTCGAGGTTTACGAACTATGTGAATTTCTAGAATCTGTCGTTTGAGATGCTTGGCTTGAGCTTGCAGGTCTGGTTACAAAAAAATTAAATATTTTGATATTGTTATTTCATCCCTGTTTGTTGTAGATTAAAATCAGATTTTTAGTAGATTTTGATAAAAGTTGATGGAGTGTGTGGTTGAAAAAGTTGTGTGTCACATGAAATGTGATTAAAATTAATTGTTGACTTTGACTTGAAATTAGTTGTAGATTAAAATCAGATTTTAATTTGTACCAAACAGGGGTTTCAAATCGAGAACTGGTGTTCAGTTTTGGTACTGTTTGTTCAATATGTTTATGCTTATGAGTGTAAGTATTTATTAATGTACATTACAACTTTATTGGACAATAAATCAAGAGATATTGTCACATACGCTAGTGATAGGTAACGTTCTTTGGTAAATCATAATGTAATTTATCCCCAAAATACACCAGGAGGAACGTAGTTCGGTGATGATCTAGTTACAACTTACTGGTGATAGCATTATTTGGAAAGGAGATCATCGTGGACTTGTCTCGTTAGATTTCTTGATTCGTTTTTCAATGCATCACAATTTTATTGGACAAATGAATGGCCTATCCTCTTAACAATTTTATGCTTGCAAATATATGAACTCCCATGGTTAATATTTGATAAATTAATAGAAGAACGACTTAAATGATGGGAGAGTGATTTGGGTGTAATTTCAACACAATTGAAAACTGAAACGCTCATCACCTCCCCTTTCAAATGAATGATGAATGTGAGTTGAGAACAAACAATAATTTATTTCATTCAATTCAAATAAATAGACGCGTGTAATTATTCTCTGCTTTTTCCAACTCGGACCACATAGTGTAGCTAGCAATAGCATAGATTGAAGACCACTGCCAATTGATTCAACTGTAATCATGTTCACCAAAAGTAAATTCACTACCTTTTAGGTATTAACAGTGGAGATACGAGACCCCTAAAGCCAATATTTCCATGACATCAAAAGGGGTATGTTCAAGAATTCAAAAAAGATACTTGTTCAAGTTGTAGAGTGCATTGTCTGGTCATTTTCTGTGTGCCCACAAATGGAAAATGAACTAAAAGGCCAAAATAAAGTGTTGAAAGAGTGTATATGCTTCTTCCGTCAGTGGAGTTGCTACTTGCTAGCCTTCTGATCACAAAGTCCTCATACCATCATTATAGTGGAAAATCCCCAACTCTATTATAGAGGAATTTTGAGGAGGGCGTCTCAAAAAATACATTTTTTTTTCTTTTTTCGTGAAAAATATAGGTAAATATGAGCTGGACATAGGGGCGGGATGGCCAGCATGGAGTAGCAGGCAAGCCCATGGGAAGCGCGTAGCCGGTTCGCCTGTTTTGACAAACGACAACCCTACTCTCACGTGTAAGAGTATGCATGCAGCAACAACTTTCTATAAAATTCATCTTCTTGGCCAATTCTTATTCACCATCTAAAAAATATTTCCTACATCCCCCTTTCAACCCCAAAGCAAATATTTTATCTCTTTTTGAGACTTTTGATAGAGAAATAATGTATACATACACATCAGAGTTGAAGTCACTTCAAGGCTCATCATCAACTGTTTCAAAGCCATGTTTGCACAAGGTCCATGTTCACCAGCTCAACAGGTCAGTCGTCCCTCTCTCTCTCAACCCGGTCCAGGCGGCCACCACTGCAGTAGTCAGTAACAACACATTGTCTTGCAACAGGAGATCGAGATTGTCGAAGGAAGTCATAAAAAAGGCTAAGTTAGGCAAGTTCAAGATGGAGATCATGGAAATGGAGAACTTAAAGCTGTATCTGAAGAACAAAAGAATTTTTGAAGATAACCAAAGGCTCCAAAAGGAAGCTCTTTTTCTTCAACAGGAGAACAAAGATTTGCTATCCCAAATACAAAAATTATATAATTCTCATAACAGCAGCAAAAAATAAATTAGCAACAACATCAAGATTGTTGCACTATATCCTCCCCAAAAATAGAGAAGATCTGCATTCGAATTATAAGATTTGACTAAGTTTTACATTAGTATTCAACTTACAACATTTTTCTTCTCCAGAACTGGCTATGAAATGTCATAAGAGTTAAGACTGTCAACTTATAACAACTCTTCTTCTTTACCCGGGGTTTAGGACTGGCTATGGAAAACCCCGGGTGGAGTTCTAGATTGTATATTATAGTAATAAGCCTTAAATTATTGATAGTTAATATAAAAGAAGCTTTAATTCTCAGTTACTGTTGTATCCTATTCAGTTCTGTGAACAAATAACAATCTTGATGTTCAGTTTGATAAAATTGGATCAACTGTTAATTAGTTTACGTATGCAGAACAGTAGTTGGGCATTGTCTTTAGGAAAATTGTAATGCAACGATGGACTGAACGCAGGTAATATGTGAAGTCAATGTTCATACTTTCAGACTTCCAGTGATACAACAGTAAACTAAGTTTTATTTCTAACAAATTTGAGGTCATCTCCATAAATTCAATGGAGGTGGCAAAGTTTGAATTAATAATCTCGTTTGAATCATAAAAATTTTCGATCCCGACTTGAACCGGTGTATTAAATTAATAACTCCATTAAATACACAAGTTGATTTTTTTTGAGATCTTCAAGGCGAAATAATATATAGTCCATACTAATACATATTAACAAATTTAATTTGACAATATTTTCTTCAATTCTTCTCTTTTTTTAAAGTATGCATCTAAAGTCTTTTGCTTTTTCTTTGTACCCAAATCAAACTCAACTTCATTCTTAATTTTTTTCAATGCACATACTACATTTGGCATGTATGTTTTTTTTATTTGGTACAAATTAATATTTTAATGTTACAAATGCTTAAAATGCATCTTTTGAAGAAACAGTCGGTAAAACACAATTATCATCTCGATTATGATCATCATTTATAGGTCCATTGAGTACCCCTTAAATAACATCTTCACCAGTATGAGATATCATCATCACATCATTTTCACTAGAATAGTTTAAAAGATGCTTGATATTCATTACATTTCTATAGCGTGTACCATAAATAGTTTCATACAATCCATTGATTCATTCATCTTTACTAACTTTTTGTTCAACATTAATATTTTCATTTGACTGAAGCTTGTAGATTTTTTAACTCATTTCAAATGTAACGCCATAATAGAAATAAGATATGGAATTTGGAATGATTGGGAGTCTTAAGTTAAAAGTAATTACTTTAGAAATTTTATTCCATGTGTACATGAAATTAATATTTCAAGATATTAAATTTTGAAGCCATGTATAGGGGTGGTCATGGGTTGGATTGTGTCGGTTCTTGTCTCAACCCAATCCAACATGATTGGTTTGATCATAATTTAATCTAACTCAACCAGTGTAAAGGCTGAAACCCAACCCAACCCAACCCAACTCAATCAAGTATCGATCGGGTCGGGTCGGGTTGGGTCGGGTTGTGACAACTTGTCAACAAAGTCTAAAGTAAGCAGGTCAGGTTGGACGGATTTATAATCGATTCATGACTTAATTATATTTGGTCTCAATGAACAAAAAAAATCTAAATTATTTTGGCACTTCATGCCCGAAAATGTTACGTGGATAGATTGATATTAAATTATATGAAGTCAAGAAATTTTTTTGTGTTTAATGTGTATTTGCTTATACTATTTTTTCGTAAAATGCATTCTATCAAAGTCTTATAATATTATTCTAAGAGTTTCCATGTCATGTGCCATATTCAAGACTTCTCATGTATTGGGTTTGCATATATATAACCTAGTTTATAGNTGTATTTGCTTATATTATTTTTTCATAAAATGCATTTTATCTAAGTCTTATAATATTATTTTAAGAGTTTCTAAGTAACATCATAACACTTGTAAAGTTCATAAATATAGTCGGGTTGGGTTGGACGGGCTTATTTGATTTTTATGAGTTAATACATAATCCAACTTAACCCAACCCAACCCGCCTACACAACAAACCCACCCAACACGTGTAAAAACAATAATAAAAAAAAAAAAAACCAATCCAAATCGGTTGGGTTGGTTTTGTTTGGGAGGGTTCAGTCGGGTTTTGCCCCGTGTGTGACTTTGTGTGTGCTTAAATGTATTATAGGAAAATATAATACACATTACAAAAATGTAAAATACTCTATAAATTAATAAATTATTCATTTATTGATAAATTAATAACCCTTCTAAAATAATAATTTTTTTCAATTCCAACATTATTATTTTATAGAGGTTTTATTGTAACACGATCTTCATAGACTGAGAAGTGATAGTCCTAAATTGGCATGACTAGTTATGTTCGCTATGAGACATGCATTGTGTAGGCTTAACTAGGCATGCATTCACATTTCACAGGAGTACCATTATCTTCATAGAACAGGAAGAGAAAGGCCTAAATTGACATGACTTGTTATGGTTGATATGAATTTGAAGTGCCGAACAAAGATTTATGTAGTTGATTATGAATTTATGGAGAATAAGACTTCAATATAAGTTGTGCATTTCTTTTGAGCTCATTCTTGAACGAACGGGAAATTGGAGAAAATTTCTCCCTTTTCACTTGCCATTATATGTCCATGTTTAAATGTACTTGGTAAAATGGGAACTTCTAAAAAATTAAGACAAAGTTACCCTTGAATTTTCATAGCCTAGTTGAAGATAAAAAGTAGACAAAGTCGATATCCATGTCTAGATCATGAACGAAGGGGGTAGTTCGGAAGCTAAATAGAAGCTGGTGACTAAATTGCAACTTTTTAACATCACATTTTCTTAACTAGTAAACCAAATTTAGGATTAGTAAATTTTTACATCAGACAAATTCAAAATACACCACAATTTACAAGAAAAATCAAATTTAACAAAAATTTAAGCTTAGGCAAATGAGATCTAAGATCCACATGGGTAAAAAAAATTAAAAGGACAGCTGGGGAATGAAGAATGGGGGCAGCCCATTTCCTTCAACAAAACCATAATAAGGTTTAAATTGAGAAACTAGAAACCAGAACTCTCATAAAAAGACTGAAGCAGTGTAGACAGGCAGAAGCACATTCATTGGGAGAGAAGCAGAAAATCAGACAAATAAAAGAATCTGTTCTGATATTAATGAGACAATAATTTACAAATGCTTATTTGCAATACAAAACTAAGACATGACTCCAATCAGAAAAAGGCCACACGTGAAAAACTGTCATTTTAATGTTTAAAATGGAATTCAAGAAAACTCGCACTGAATATCAGCTAATATCGACCGATCAAAATGAAGTCATCTTCATCCAGAACCTGAACATCTTTCTCTCCAACAAAATTCTCCCGTCCAAGTTCCTTCACTATATTCACAAACTCCACTCTCTTTGCCAGAGGAAGCGGTACGTATGGTAAGCGGAAAACTGGCCTGACAACTCCAAGCTGAGCAAGAGCTGTATTTAAGCCAATAGGATTTGGCTCGTGAAAAAGCCAATCGATTAGAGGCAAGAGTTTTGAATTCAACGATGGATTCTTCCCTTGAAACATGAGGTCTCTCATAAGACCAGGAACCAAGTTGCTAGTAACTGATATCACGCCTGCAGCTCCATAATCCCACCTCGAATCATGGCACTGATCGTCATTTCCACTCCACACGGTAATCCCATCGCTCGTGTACTGATCTATCCTATCATTCCCAACACATTCCTTGACACCGGCCAAGTTGGGACTCCAAGCCACAGTTTGAATCACGCATGGGGGAATATCTTGGCCGGTTCGTGATGGCACGTTGTATATGATTGTGGGGCCCATGGGAAGTACACTCTCAAAGTGAGAAATCAACCCCTCCAACGAGGTCTTCCCATAGTAAGGATTGATATGAAGAGCTGCATGCATTCCAACGGCAAAGCCTTGTTCGGTAGCATGCATTGCTTCTCGAGTTGAGTTGCTTCCTGTATTTCCAATAACCTTTATGGAAGCACCAAAACAGTTGACAGTGTGACCAATGAGCATTATATGTTCGTCCCAGCTCATCAGCTGGCCTTCACCAGTGGTGCCACCAACAATCACACCCTCAGCACCATGTTCAATCTGCATATTCACCAAGGCATCATAAGCTTCTAGATCGAATCTGCCATCCGGTAGATATGGTGTTTTAATGGCTGTTATAAGTCTAAGTGACTTTATGTCTTCTGTATTTGTCCTGCAAACAAAACGGAGAAGAGGTACTCATATCAAAAATATTGTATTATCTTAGAACGCAATCCATCTTCTCTTTAGTATGCCCAAGGCCACGTTCCTTAAAATAATCGTCTACCGTAACGTGAACAATGTTATCTTTGACAAGTATCAAACAGAAAATATAATTTGAGATCATCTCCTTCTGCATGAAGGAAGAGAACATGCACGAATTTTAAAAACCAATTAGAACACTAACATAAAATCATTCTTAATACACTCATGCTCAGAGTATACATGAAAAACAGGCAACCATAAGTAGTAAATCACAGGACAGGGAGACGAGGAATTTATAACTAATCACTAGCAATCACAAGGAAACCCAGGTAAAACAAATATCAGTTACTAAATAACTTCCAAACTTCAGTTTAGACAGATTCGAACTAAAAAATCTCAACCAACAAAGAGCTAAGTAAGACACTGCATGTTTATCAATAATACCACATTCAACTTTTTTGCAGGTGGCTCCATAAGTTAGAAATTCACACCAAAGGCATAAGACATACTGTTATTATTTAATTAGAACATCCTATCTCAGTTTGCATGTCATTCATTTTGTATAGTACTAAATTTAACTTTTATTACCCATAAAGAATAAGTGAAAATTTTCAACTCAAGGGTCAAAAATACTTTGAAACCATAAATTTCAGATTTAATCATTTAAGAAACAAACTGCGGCAGCATACTTCAGATTTTATGATGTGAACAATATTAAATTAAATTCAAGAAAAGTAGATCCATATAAAAGAAAATTAATTTGCTCTCACAAATAAACCTGAATTGGCACATGTTCTGTTCTATTGAGTATAAACGAAGAATGCAAAGGTCTAAAGCATGCAACAGGGAGTAGCCCTTAATAGTTACCGATTTTTAACTTCATAACTACGCATTGGGAGATGAAAATTTGGAATTATGGCTGCTCTTGGTGACCTCCATTTCGCATTTCTCCTGCATAGTAGAGATAGAAACCCAAATCAGTGAAAAAAATGAAATGTATTCTCTGTAGCAAGAAGCACTATCACTCCTGCATTCCTTCAAATTGGCAATAATGCAGTTACATTGTGTTTTGAAATATAAAATCTCGCACAAATCTCAACATCCCTAAAATAAACGAACATTATCAATTATTGCCTCAAATTACTTATATTTCAGAAAACGATGAATCAACAAGTTTTTCTTTCCTTTCTTTTCTTACCTTGCTTTGCTATTGGTTTATCATTTCAAACAGAAGCAAAAGGATCATCAGCGCTCCTCACTTAGGCTAATACGAAGAAATTATAGTGAAAAACTTATTAATGAAACTTAAAACTTCTTCAATACTTGTATTTGTACAAGCAAATGTGTAAGTGCGAACTTTAATTTTCTTATCTATTCTACAAATAAAGAAAGACACGGCAGATAAACAATAAGACAAACTCAGAATCTTCATAAATTAAATAAACAATCTTAGAGTCTCCATCAACTGAATTAAATAAACAATATTGAATATGAAATAAATTTATAACAAATAAGAAAAACGTGACCTTTTGTTGTTATCAAGAAGCTGAAACTGTGATGCCGCTTCCTTTAAGCTTTTGAAGGCAGGAAATTGCTGGTACACCGCCGACATATCGAGATTAAGTATATGTAGACCAAAGATAGTTGAGTATATAAGAGATGGTGCTGTTTAGCTTATAATTAAATTTCGATGAGAAAAAGTGAAGTCAGAATCCTCGGATGGTGTTAATAGTTGTAAAGGAAATGATAATGCTTGTGATTGTAATGATTGTAGTAGTGGTAGCGGTAGCGTGAGGGAGGAGGAAGAGAGCGGCGGTGGACTGAGCGACGGCAGCGATGAGCATGACGTCTGATTACGGCTGAACACCTGAGTAGGGTTTTTGTTTTTGCGATAGTGCGTTCGCCTGAGTAAATAATTTTTAAAATAAATAACTTTTTGGTTAATCAAATTCAAATATAGACAAGTTACTTATTTTAAGACAAACATAATTACTATTGAAAAAAATTAAGAGAAAATAATATTTTTTTTATTAATTAAAGTTGAAATTACTTATTAATTATTTCAATAAATAATAATTTTTCATTAAAAGTAAAAGAAAATTAAATTATCCGAAAATGGGAAAGAAAAAATGTAAGTAAATAATTTTTACCATAAATAACGTTTTTGGTTAATCAAAGTTAAATATAGATTAGTTACTTATTTTACGACTAACCTAATAATTACTTTTGAAAAAGTAAGAAAACATTTAAAACATATTTGTCAATAAGTAACCTTTTTTTTTTTCGGAAAGCTAGAAATAAATAAATAATTTATTTTAACAATAAAGTTAGATAAATAAAGTAATGCACTTTTAATAAAAGTAAGAATTAACAATAGAAAATCATCTAAAAACGTTTCAATTTGCAATATACCCCCCTATCTATTGAATCGCATAAAATCTTCCTATTTCAAAGCTTTTGCACTTTTAATAAAAGTGAGAATTAATAGTACAAAATCTTTTAAAAACATTTCAATTTGCAATATACCCCTTATCTATTGAAAATCGCAGAAAATCTTCCAATTTCAAAGCTTTTGTGCGAAAACCCTCCTATCGTCAAATTTGCAGTTAAAAACAATAAAAATGTCAAAATTAAAAAGTAATGATTGTAATTTAAATATCCAAACCTTTTATTCTTTTACAAATTATACCAAAAAAAAAATTTTATGTACCACCCATAATCACAAACCTTTAAAACTTTATTTTACACCCTACCTCACTTAATTTTCTTCCCCAAAACTTTATTATTTTATGTTAAGAAGATATTCTCATTATTCTGTCTAAAATAACTGTCACCATACAATACAATTATATAGTAAAACTAATGTGTTGTACAAGGTAAATAAATATTCTATAGATGGTAATCTTCCATATATGGCAACATAGGAGAATCACAGGAAAATCTTTTGTATCACACTCCTATACTCTCCCTCAAGTCGGAACATGAAAATCTATAATGCCCAACTTGCGAGAGAAATGAGAGAGATCACGACCGAGGGGTTTGGTGAACACATCTGCGAGCTGGGATGAAGCGGAAACATGAGTGAGTTGAACTAGACCTTCTTTGTATTTCTCACGAACTAGATAACAATCAATTTCTATGTGTTTAGTTCGTTCATGAAAGGCGGGATTACGAGTAATGTGGAGAACAACTTGATTGTCACAAAAGAGATGCATAGGAGCAGTACGAGAAACGTCCAAGTCATTAAGAAGCATATCAAGCCAAAGTAATTCACATGTAGTGGTGGCAAGAGCTTGGTATTCAGCCTTGGCAGATGAATGAGAAACAACACTTTGCTTCTTGGATCGCCATAAGATGGGGCTAGAGCCGAGCATGATAAAGAAAAGTGTGGTTGAGCGTCGGGTGGTACGACAACTAGCCTAATCAGAATCTGAAAAAGCTGAAATCCGAAAGTCACGAGTGGAGGGATAGAGCAATCCATGGGCAGGTGTAGCCTTCAAATATCCAAGAACGCGTAAAGCAACTTGGTAATGAGGTTCTCTTGGAGAGTGCATGAACTGGCTCAATAAATTGACACTATAACTGATGTCGGACGAGTGATTATCAAATAAATGAGACGACTAATTAAACGTCGATAAAGGCTGGGATGGGAAAGAGCTCACCATCCTCAATCGCGAGCTTTAAATTTTGCTCCATAAGGAAAGGAGTTGGACGAGTGCCAAGGTTGCCGTGTCAGCCAAAATATCGAGAACATACTTTCGTTTATTAATAAAAATCCCAGTACAAGATTGAGCAACTTCAATACCCAAGAAATATTTAACCACACCAAGGTTCTTAATACGAAATTGAAGAGCAAAATATTCCTTTAAGTGCATATATGGCCCCCAAGTCATTTCCGACTAATAAAATGTCGTCAACATAGATAAGGATAATAGTAAAGGACTTGACTTGATGATGAGTAAAGAGAGACTAATCAGCCCCAGATTTCCTATAACCCGCGGAAAAAAGAGCAGAAGACAACTTAGAGTACCACTTGAGCGAGGTTTGTTTAAATCCATAAAGGGACTTGCGTAAATGGCAAACCCGAGATTCCCTTTTAAGACAATATCCAGGAGGTGGGGACATGAACACCTCTTCATCCAAGTCACCATAGAGAAAGGCATTGTGGACACCAAGCTGGTGAAGATGCCAATTCTTAGTAGCAGAGATTGCAAGAACACAACGAATAGTGACAAGCTTAGCAATCGGCGCAAAAGTATCATGGTAATCAAGTCCTTCAACCTGAGTGTAACCATTGGCAACCAACCGATCCTTTTACCTTTCAATTGATCCATCTTCACGTAACTTGGTTTTAAATATCAATTTACAACCAATGAGTTTCTTGCCGAAGGAAGGGGAACGAGGCTCTATATATAATTAGCTTCTAAAGCATGAAGCTTCGTGGACATGGCATCACATCAATGTGAATGCTTCACAGCTTGAGAATAACAAGTAGGATCAAGTGTATGAGATAAAGATGTTAAGAAAGCAAAATGAGATGACAAATGCTTAGAGTAAGAAACAACATGCGAAAGGGGGTGATGAGTACCTGAAGTCAATGATGAAGGGGTAGTAGTAGTGATGGATCTATCATGTAAGGTAAGGCATACATAATCTTGAAGATGGGCGGGCGACTTATGATCCGACGAGGATGAGAGGGAGGTGCTGGTTCTTAGGAAGGCACCAACGAAGTGGGTCTAGAGGTTGAAGGCGGCTAGAGCTGAAGGTAGGGGTAGGATCGGAACTAGACACAATAGGTGGAGGGGGAAGGGGAACCTCTAAAATGGGCAAAGGTAAGACGGGGGTCTGGGGAGATAGAAGATGGACAACATCATACAGGAAAACATCTTCAACAAAACTCACATCGCGAGAGATAAAAAAGTTCTTGCTAGCTAGGTCATAAACTCTATATGCTTTGTGGCCAAGTGGATATCCTAAGAAAACACAGGGGGTAGCACAAGGCTGGAATTTGTCCCGACAAGATTTTAAAGTTTAAACGTAGCATGATCAACCAAACACACCCAAATGAACATGAATATGAGCTTGCTTGAAAAGTATTTCATAAGGAGTCATATGGTACAAAAGGTGGAAGGCGTACGATTAATTAAATAAGTAACAATAAGAACACATTCACCCCAAAAATGAATAGGAATGTTGGATTGAAAACATAAACAATGAGCAACATTAAGATGTCGATGCTTACGCTCAGCAACTCCATTATGTTGAGACGTGTTAACATACGTACATTCATGAAGGATGCTGTGATCATGAAAGAAAGTTTGTGCATTGTGAGATAAGAATTCTTGTCCATTATCAGTACGTATATTTCTAATCCTAATGTTAGGGTGTGTTTGAGATATATTATTTTGCAAGAATGTATTCCGAAATAGTAGATTGACATAGAA